>CM024530.1:11412696-11530857 GCA_014182385.1 Eucalyptus viminalis | reverse complement strand
CGCCCTCGCTTGCCGCTGGCGAAGGTGAGCCTCGCCCGGCGACGGCGGGCCGCCGCCCAGTCTGGCGAGCTCGACCTCGCCCGGCGGCCGCCGAGGCCGCGCCGTCGGCGGCGGCTGCCACCTGCCCGCGCGGCGAGCCTCGCCCGGCGGCGGCGGGCCGCCGTCGCGGATCTGGCGAGGCTCGACCTTGCTATGGCTGGGCGAGGCCAAGCCTCGCTTTGGCTGGGTGACGGCGGCCTCGCCGTCGCTGGGTGAGGCTCGCCTTCGCCAGTGGCCGGCGAGGTCAGCCTCGCCGGCCAGAGGAAGAAGAAGGAGGTAAAAAATAAAAAAAAAATTCGAAAAAAAATTTAAAAATTCGAATTTTTTTTATAAAAATTATTAAAAAATTGTTCGCCGGCTGGCTGTCTCCCGGCCGGCGTCCACGTCGGCTCCGGCCAGCGTCCACGTCGGCTCCGGCCGGCCAATTTTGGCCGGAAGGACTGGATTGGCACAATTATAAAAGGTTTAGGACTAAATTGGCAAAAAAAAACAGTTTAGGACTGAATTGGCACAATTGCAATAGGTTTAGGACTTTTTTGGTAATTCTCCCCAATTTCCTTTACATTTCATAAAACATGAAAAACTACGTTATCATGCAAGAGCGCTCAACCAACAACATTTAAACACACTGAAAGTCGAACAAGATATATCGATATGACATTAATAGAGTAAAGAACCCAAACTGTGTTGGGCAAAATTAAAGATCGCCTTTATATCAAGCCTCGAACAGGATCCCAGCCATGCCTGACAAGAAAAATGCAATCAGTCTAGGCTAATGAATGCAAATTTCCCTAAACTTTGGCAATAATGAAACGTTAAACCTAGATGTGAAATTAAGTTTAAAATAATGTTAACACCTAAATTTTGATGGCCTAGTTAATTGTTTATTGTATAAAAATTAAGGACTGAACTTTAGCCCCTAAACAAAAATATTAAATCGCATTACATATAATTATTAAGAGCATGTTTAAATATACTTGCGGGCTTAAGTTCTAAACATAATTGCATTAATTTGGACCGGCGGCAGACAAACTCGAGTGAATGTTTTTGAGTTTAATTGGACCAAACCCATGAAGCGGAAAATGAGAATAGGCCCGCAATTCTTCCATGATGGCCGAATTTACATGTGAGTGTTCTTATCGTAAAGATTTTGATCGGCGTGATTCCCCCCCTCATTTTCATATATTAATTTTAGGGAACAATTCCATTGCCAATAGGAAACCGTGAGATATCAAAGGGAATTGAAAAATATAGTGGTTTGCTTATTATTCTTAAAATCTCTTTCCTACACTCGCATATCTTCCTCTGCAATGCAAAAGACAAATGTGAGGAAAGAGACGAAAGGAAGATACATTGTGAGAGGAAAGGAGATCTTGTTTCTTTCTTTGAGAGCCCAAGTCATCCCTATAGAAAGCAAGATACAGTGCAAAGAGAGAGGTCGGCAGACTCTATTCTCAAAGCACATAGAGACACGAGTGAGAAAAGAGAGAAGAAGAGAAAAGGATCGCGGTCGAGACCCTCCTTGCAACCGCAATGCTTGGTCAACGCCAGATCCCTCGTGGCCGAGTCCTTCCATCGTCCGTAGCCACTCGACGACGCTCAGCGTTACTGTGATCACTCTTCATCGGCAAGAGCCAGCTTCCCAGCTCCGGAGACCATCATACCAAGCTTCCAACCAGTTTTAGGTGCTGGTCTTGAGCCCGTTGTTGCTGTCCAGAACGACCGATGACTTGCAAATCTCCAACATTTTCCGGTTAAGTAAAATTTCCATTCGGTGGTCAAGGAAAAGGCATCCCGCCAAGGGAGGTACATAATCGGCAAGAGAGAATCCTGAGCCAAGTGGTGGGTTTCATAGTCAAAGTAGAAGAGACGTCATCGATTTTTGTCCACGTATATCTGGTCAACCCCAACATACACAATGAGAAAGTCTGGACATTCGGTCAAGCGCTCCTCCTTCTTGCTGCAGCAAGCTAGTCGAGACGGCGTAATCTCCATCGACCCTGCTATCCCCGGTGTCTCCAGTTGCGTCTTGTCATCTTAGCCCATGAACGGCCACGCCACCGACGCCTGCTACTATGTCGCCACTGCTCGCCGCCATTCGTTGCCATTCACCGTCAAGGAAGCAATCGTGATTCCAGTCCAATTGCATTGCGTTCGAATTTGGAAATAAAATCCTCAAACTAGGTAAGATGCACATCTCTAGTATATTTGTAATATTTTACTGCCTTATTTGAGTGATTCGATATTCTGCAATTGATGGATATATTCTGTTGGATGTTAGAATATTCTGTTAGATATTTACTTAAAAATTATAATCCGCAAAATCCTAAGACAACCCCTAAGTTAGGAAACTTTCCTAATTTAACAATGTATCTGGACAAACTTCCGATCTCTGACTACAAGATATGATGCTCAGGTATGGAAAATCTTCCATCATCTCCATAAATCCGTTTCCAAATTTAAACAATAAGCCTTCCATCAATATCCATAACCACTTGGATATGATCGTTGGTTTATTTTGTGTCCTTATTGAGATAAATAACGTAAGGTTGTGGATTATATTATTTAATTAACAATCTATATGTTTTATGATTGCTTTCCTTAAAGAAGAAAGCCCAAAAAAAATCTTTAAATTAGATTCAATTCTTGCTAGAATATTGCTTGTTTTAGGCTAGATTTTAGGTTCTTTATTTGTTCGAATTTTTTTAAAATAAAAAATACAAAAAATTTTCTTTAGGAGGTTAGATTTCCTTAACTAAAATTGCGTGTTTAATTATTAGGTAATTTTAATTTCGAATTTCACTTAAAAAAGTAAAAAGTAATAAGTAAAAAAAAATTATACATGTGTCACGTAAAATTAGATCATCCCTTACACTAGCCATTGCATGCTTAGGATCATTTACAAGTGATATATTAGGATAGTTGCATTAATATATGACCTTCATTAGATTAGGTCATGTAAGTAAGGTTGAATGACATATAGTTTGCATATTAAGTTGCACGATGCATGCCATGTTAGTATAGATACATTTTTATACATCATTACATTGCATTGAAGATTGGGTTTCATTAAATAAGAGAAAATCCAAAAAAAAAAAAAGATTGAGTGACTATGGTTTAATTAGAAATCTTATCTAGGACTGTTGATGTGAATTATGAGCTAACATTACAAATGTTTTTGTTGTTATTAGGTAAATTCTGCAATTTATTTATTATTTTATTTGGACGTTAAATTGGTGGATTGTACACTCGCATAGTCACCTCACATGTTAGAGAGTAATAAGATGAACTCAACTTGTTTGATAAACATTTTTTTTTAATGAAAAGAACGGTACCGAAATTGTGGCATCCCAAAATTCAAAGCCAAGCCATAAGGTGTGTTATAAAGTCTCTAATTAGGTGATACAAATTTCCATGGCTTATGCTTTAGCCATTAGCCTTTTTAATTAGATGATTTGTGCATATGATTGTGAAAATTTAAATTTGATAGATTAATAATTTATGCTTGGCCATGTACTTTATAAATTAAATTTCAATAACCAAGATGCCCCAAGACTTTGGCCAAAATGAAAATTGGAATTTGGGAATAATTATAGAAAGAATTTCAAAAAAAAAAAAAGAGGGGAAAAATGTCAATTTTTGGAATGGGCCTTAGGCCCATTGGCCTAAGCTTAATGGGCCAAGTTAGTCGGCCCAATTAGGCCCACTAAAGGGGGCTGTCGCCGGCCCAAGAAGGGAGGCCCAAGCCCAAAATCCCATCAAGACAAGTGGCAAGAAGACTTCATGCATTGGCCTAGACTAGGATGCCATGCATTGGCTAATTTAAGTGGCATGCAATCATTACAAATGATGAGGATTTGGGGGTATAAGAAGGGAAGAGAGAGAGGGTGGCCGGCCATTTTGCTCGCTCAAGGAGAGAGAGAGAGAGAGAGTTGTGCGAGAGAGAGAGATTTCGAGAGAGAGGAGGAGCGGCCGAGAGAGAAAGGAGGAGGGAACCGCCGTGTGCCACCGTGTTCGCCGCCCTACGCCGTCGACCGTCCGTTCTAGAGGCAAGTGGGAGTCCTCTAGCTTCTCTTGCATGCTTTTGTGTTGTTTGCATGTTGAATTTTTGGGTGTTAGATGAGAAAAACCGAAGCATGGATGAGTTGTGTGTGAATGGTGTGGCTGTTTGTGTTCGGACCGTGTGAGTCAGAAACTTGTTTGAGCTTGCATGTGTGTTTAGAGTCCGAATTTGGCTTCGATTTCTTCATGAGAGTTGTAGTTAACATCTTTAACTACAACATAATGAAATTTCGTGAAAAATTATGGAGATTTTAGGGGTTAAAGTCTTGTTCTACGGAGACCTCAGATCTGGAGAGTTTTTACTGACCTCTTGCTGGATTCGTGGTTACATGTTGGTTTGTGTTGAGAATCTCACTTCAGTTTCTTCATGAAAGTTGTAGGAGACATCTTAAAATACAACATACTCAAATTTGAAGAGAAATTAACAAGTATAGCATAGTAAATCGACTAGATCTTGAAGAAGATGATTCTGGTGATGTATTTTGAGATACCCGAGAATTCATGGACATAGATGATGACTATAATCTGGTTATTTGACTTAGATCTCTTAATAAAACTTGTAGAGGATATATTTATGTATAAAATATCCAAATTTCAGTGAAAACGAAAGAGAATAGGTAGGTGAAATCTCAATATTTCGGTGATATGTGCACTGGACGATGCGGTAATGGGTCCAGAAGCTTTGTGAGGTTTTATAAAATAATCTGAAAAGAATATGGCTTGGATTTCTTCATGAAAATTGTGCGATAATGTATTGGATATCACTCTGTAAAATTTCGTAATTTTTTGAGACCGTATGGATATTTTAATCGAATTTCTTCGGAAACTGTGCATTCTGGTTTTATCCGAATATTATGTGCTGTTTTGTGGAAATTGTGAAATTGTGTGAAATTCAATTTGGCCATGAATTTTGCATGAAATTGTCATCCTATTGGTTTGTTTAATGATTGCTTGAATTTTTGAAATTTTGGGAATTTATAGATATTGAATTTAATATTTATTAAATAAATAAATAAATAAATAATAAAATAATAAAATAATAAAATAAAATGGATTATTTTATTGGCCATAAATTCCATTGAATTTATAAATAAATAATTATGCATTGTTGCATGTATGATGAGACATTGGTGTATGTATGACCTTGAATTGTGATGCATGTGTGAATCCTATGCCAAGTATGACTTGTTTGATGTCACGCCATATGCCATGTTAAATTGAGATCAAAATAATGGTAAATGTGGATAATGATAAGTGAGGAAGGGGTTGTGGTGGAGGATGAGGTCGGAATGTATAGAGATGCATTGCCGGATTCCCTAGGAGATTCAGGATGCCCGGAATGTGGGGGGGCCGGAAGCCTTGTCGGAGGTCTTTGGCCGAAAGGAATGCCTCGCGATGCCAGGATTGGGGTGCGGGATGCCCGGCCAGGGAGTGTAAATGCCGGAAGCCCTGTTGGAGGTTTCTGCCCGAAGGGAATGCCTCGTGATGCTAGTTGAGATGCGAGATGCCTGGAATGTGGGGGGCCGCATGCCCGGTGGCCTGGGAGGCTGAATGTCGGAAGCCTCGGAGGTCTTTGCCCGAGGGGATGATGAAATTGATGAATTGAGAAATGGGTGATGTGGTGATCAAATTGAAAGCTAAAAGTGGAAATTAAACCATGATATGATATGCATGATGATATGCATGATGATGATGATGATGATATGTGATGTGAAATAATGATGATCACCCATGATATGATATGCATGATGATATGCATGATGACGATGATGAAATGTGATGTGAAATAATGATGATCACCCATGGCATGATATGTATGATGATATGCATGATGATGATGATATAATGATGATCACCCATGATATGATATGCATGATGATATGCATGATGATGATGATATAATGATGATCACCCATGATATGATATGCATGCTGATATGCATGATGATGATGATGATATAATGATGATCACCCATGATATGATATGCATGATGATATGCATGATGACGATGATGAAATGTGATGTGAAATAATGATGATCACCCATGGCATGATATGCATGATGATGATGATATAATGATGATCACCCATGATATGATATGCATGATGATGATGATGATATAATGATGATCACCCATGATATGATATGCATCATGATATGCATGATGACGATGATGAAATGTGATGTGAAATAATGATGATCACCCATGGCATGATATGTATGATGATATGCATGATGATGATGATGATGATGATGATGATGATGATGATGATGATGATATATGATATGGCACGATGACATGTGTAATGTGATGATGTCATGATGATGATGACATGTATGATGTAATGATGCCATGATGATGATGACATGTGTAATGTAATGATGTCATGATGATGATGACATGTATGATACGATGATGATACACATGTATGTGTTATAAATTGATATGATGATGCATGATAGTATGCGCATGGCTTCAAGGTAAGTAGCGCCTGCAATGCATGTATGATTGCGAGGGATGTTGCCGCCGCCACCGCCTGATGCACCGGGTTGGGTGTGAGACCCGTGCGCGACGAGTAGGGGCTGTTTCTTTTTTGAGATAGTTAGCCGACACTTATGATGGGGGTTGTGCACGTGTAATGTAGATGGGTCGAGGGTTCTTTTTGAGGTTTTAGGCCGGACGTGGCTGAGTTATAGCTTTTCCTTTTTGATGTACCGATCCAAAAGAAGTCCCATCTTGAAAATATATATGTAAATAAAGTGTCGTGGCTTGTCTATAAAATTATGGTGATTAGTGGTGTGTATTTGTATCATGGTTGGTAGGGGGAGAGACGGTGATGTTTTAATTTGCTTCCGCTAATGAGTCGCGCGCGGGGACCGTTTTGTTTTTTAAAAAAAAAAAAAAAAAATGTGTCTGCATGTAATTTAGGACACTTCTTCAAAGTAGAAAGGTAATAAGGTGTATCATTGGCGCTGGTGACGACTTGCGAAGGGTTCGGGGTGTCACAGCTGCCCTTTTTGGTATCAGAGCGAATGGTTATAGGTGGAGTGATAAGGAGCCTCATTTGGGAATTGAGGAACATGATGACAATGCACACCATAGGATCTAAAATGAAATAATTGAATAACGGGTGATGAGTATTCACTCGTAGATCCCTAATAGTTTATTTTGAGTTGCTTTTAGGTGCCAGTAACATGTATATATTACTTATGTAGTGATAGTAATTGCTTTGAGTGAAGGCAGTGAGTCTTAGATTATTCCTGAGGCAATGCTTGGAAATTGCAGGAAAGTCATGGTGCGAGCTGGAAGTGCTCATCCATCGAGGGCTGAAGCCTCTGCTGCAAGGGCTGAACTCCGAATGGAAGACATCCTGCAGGCATTAGCCAATATTGGAAATCTGATGGAGAGGCAGGCGTAGCAACAGCCCGGAGCAGAACGCCGTACTCAAGGACTAGTGGAGCAGTTTTTGAAGCTAAAGCCACTTAAGTTTAATGGAATGGGAAGTCCTGAGGAGGCGGAGCAATGGATTGATGGGATGGAATGAATTTTCTGGCTGTTGGACTGCACTGATGCTGAGAAAATAGTTTTAGCAGAGTACCAGTTGGAGGGAAATGCGAAGTTTTGGTGGAGAGCTTCGAAGGACATAATCTTTCCACCAGTACTAATGTTAGCTGGGAGGAGTTTGTTAGGGCTTTCAATAGGAAGCATTTCTCTGATTGTGCTAAGGATAGGAAGATTACTGAATTTGTTCAGCTAGAACAAAAAGGGTTGACAAGAGATCGGTATGAGGCTAGATTTTCTGAATTGTCTAGATATGCTCCTAGATTGATTGAGGATCGGGGAAGAGAAGGCTAAGAGATTCCGAAAGGATTGAGGATCGACATCAGAAAGCAACTGGTGCCTTTGAACATAAGAGATTATAATGAGATTTATGAAAGGGCGTAGTTAGTGGAGCAGGAGCTGTTGAGGGAACGGTCGGAGTTTAAGAAACCGTTGAATTTTAATGATGTGAGAAAGGGGAAGAGACCTTATTCTGGTCAAGGTCAGACCTGGAATGTGAAGAAGAAAAGTAACTTTGGGAATTTTGGAGGGGCAAGAAGTGGTCTGAATATAAGGAAAGCACCCTATCGCCCGGTATTTGTCGGAAGTGTAATGGACGCCATGGCTCGGGACCTTGTACCGGACAA
Organism: Eucalyptus viminalis; assembly: GCA_014182385.1. NCBI lineage: Eukaryota > Viridiplantae > Streptophyta > Magnoliopsida > Myrtales > Myrtaceae > Eucalyptus > Eucalyptus viminalis. Next base: position 11,522,568 of record CM024530.1, on the reverse strand, counting down.
CGAAATGTTTTGTTGTGGACAAGTGGGTCATCTTAGGAGAAATTGCCCACAAGAGAGGTCGCAAGTGAGTGTTGGCTCGGTGCGACAGGGATATCAGAGTGCTGTTAGGTCGAACCCACAAGGAAATCCTTAGAGACCACCTGCACAAGGAAGGGTGTATGCGATTACCCATGAGGAAGCAGAAGCTTCCAAAAATGTTATCTCAGGTACGATTCTTATTAATGGTGAAAAGGCATATGCATTATTTGACACGGGTGCAACGCATTCGTTTGTGTCTGAAAGATATAGATGTTTGAATAAGATAGAAGTTATGCCTCTTGAGACGCCTCTTTGTGTTTCCACGCCTTTAAAGGATATGGTATTGTCTACGCTGGTGTGTAGAAATTGTAAGATATCAATGGGAGGAAAGGATATGGAAATAGATTTGGTTGTAATGGCTATGTATGATTTTGACGTTATTATAGGAATGGACTAGCTTCGTAAGTATCGGGCTAGAATGGATTGTTATAGAAGAGTGATTCAATTTGTTTTACCTGATCAGTCTAGTTGTGAATTTTTAGGAGGTCGACCCATTTTCCCGTAGCACTTATTTCGGCAAAAGTAGAAGCCTTGTAAGTTACTTGACAAAGGATGTCAAGGGTACCTAGCCATAGTTAGAGATTATGCAAGGGAGGAGCCTAATCTTGAGGAAGTTCGTGTAGTTAACGAATTTCAAGATGTATTTCCGAGGAATTGCACGGATTGCCGCCGGAGCGGGAAATTGAATTTGAAATTGAATTAATGCCTGGAACAGGACCAATATCAAAAGCCCCATATAGGATGGCCTTAGTTGAATTGAAGGAGTTGAAAGTGCAACTGCAAGAATTGCTTGACAAAGGATTCATTAGACCAAGTGCTTCACCTTGGGGTGCACCGGTCTTGTTTTGTGGAAAAGAAAGATGGATCGATGCGCTTGTGTATTGACTATAGGCAGCTGAATCAGGTGACCATTAAGAATAAGTATCCTTTGCCTAGAATTGATGACTTGTTTGACCAACTCCAGGGAAGTTCAGTCTTCTCTAAGATTGACTTGAGGTCGGGATACCATCAGTTGAGAATTAAGAAGGAGGACATTCCTAAGATTGCGTTCAGGACTCGTTATGGACACTATGAGTTCCTTGTTATGCCATTTGGATTGACTAATGCACCGGCCGCATTTATGGATTTGATGAATAGAATATTTCAGCCTTATTTAGACTAGTTTGTGATTGTTTTTATTGATGATATTCTGGTATATTCAAAAGGGCCTAAAGAGCATGAGTAGCATTTGAGAATAGTTTTGCAGACCCTGAGAGAGCATAAGTTGTATGCTAAGTTTAGTAAGTGTGAATTCTGGTTGGACCAAATAATATTTCTAGGACACGTGGTGTCGGGAAAAGGAATTGCAGTAGATCCAGCAAAAGTTGAAATGGTAGTGAATTGGCCGAGACCAATGACACCTACTGAAATACGAAGTTTCTTAGGATTGGCTGGTTATTATAGGAGGTTCATTGAAGGATTTTCACGACTGGCAGGACCTTTAACTAAATTGACCCGAAAGAATGTGAAGTTTGAGTGGAATGAGAATGTGAGAGGAGTTTCGAAGAGCTCAAAAGGAAATTGACTTCGGCTCCAATTCTGACTATACCTACTGGACATGATGGTTTTACAGTGTATAGTGATGCATCTCACAAAGGACTGGGATGTGTGTTGATGCAGCATGGCAAGGTTGTAGCCTATGCATCCAGACAATTGAAACCCCATGAGCTGAATTATCCGACGCATGATCTAGAACTAGCAGCTATAGTGTTTGCCTTGAAGATATGGAGACACTATTTGTATGGGGAAAAGTTTGAGATTTATACGGATCATAAGAGTTTGAAGTATCTGTTCTCATAAAAGGAGTTGAACATGAGACAAAGGAGATGGATAGAATTGTTGAAGGATTATGACTGTGAGATAAGATATCATCCAGGAAAAGCGAATAGAGTAGCAGATGCTCTTAGTCGTAAGTCGGCCATTTCCATGGTTAGTTTAAGGATGGCCGAATGGGAATTGTTAGAATCTGTGGCAAATTCATAATTTAAATTGGAAATGGATTGTCTTACTGGCATGCTTAGTGCATTAAGGATTGAGCCAGAGATTATCCAGAAAATTGAAATCCTGCAAGAATCTGTGACACCCCGAACCCTTCGCAGGTCGTCACCAGCGCCAATGTTACACCTTATTACCTTTCTGTCTTTCGAAGAAGTGTCCTAATTCATAGACACATTTTTTTTTTCTTTTAAAACAAAACGGTCCCAGCGCAACTCATTAGCGGAAGCAAATTAAAACATCACCATCTCTCCCCCTACCAACCATGATACAAATACACACCACTAATCACCATAATTTTATAAACAAGCCACGACACTTTATTTACATATATTTCAAGATGGGATTCCCTTCGGGTCGATACAACAAAAAGGAAAAGCTAGGACTCAGCCACGTCCAGCCTAAAACCTCAAAAAGAGTCCTCGACCCTCAACATCATACGTGTACAACCCCCCATCAAAAGTGTCGGCTATCTATATCCAAAAAGATCCAGCTCCTACTCATCGCGTGTGGGTCTCACACCCAACCTGGTGCATCAGGCGGTGGCGGCGTCAACATCCCTCGCATCGCTCCATCTCGACGAACAAGCATAGATATGAACTCCTGAATGACAGGGCCCCCAGCCAGGCCTATGTCGTACATCATTAGACAGCGTACTCGAATAAAAGTCAGTCCAGGAACAGAGGGACAGTCTATCTCAGCACACTCGACCTCTACATCGAATGGTAGACCGTAAAATACCCCCCGCGTGATGGTAGGAAGCGGCATACTGCTAATCTGAAATGTGGGTCCCCAAAGGGGTGAGTACAACCACTCAACAGATTTGAAATCCAATAACAACTCAATGCATCATTCAATCATACATGCATTGCAGGCGCTACTTACCTTGAAGCCATGCGCATACTATCATGCATCATCATATCAATTTATAACACATACATGTGTATCATCATCGTATCATACATGTCATCATCATCATGACATCATTACATTACACATGTCATCATCATCATGGCATCATTACATCATACATGTCATCATCATCATGACATCATCTCATTACACATGCCATATCATATGTCATCATCATTATCATCATCATGCATATCATCATGCATATCATATCATGGATGATCATCATTATTTCACATCACATATCATCATCATCATCATCATCATCATGCATATCATCATGCATATCATATCATGGGTGATCATCATTATTTCACATCACATATCATCATCATCATCATCATCATGCATATCATCATGCATACCATATCATGGGTGATCATCATTATTTCACATCACATATCATCATCATCATCATCATGCATATCATCATGCATATCATCTCATGGTTTAATTTCCACTTTTAGCTTTCAATTTGATCACCACATCACCCATTTCTCAATTCATCAATTTTATCATCCCCTCGGGCAAAGACCTCCGAGGCTTCCGGCATTCAGCCTCCCAAGCCACTTAGGGCATCCGGCCCCCACATTCCGGGCATCGCGCATCTCAACTAGCATCACGAGGCATTCCCTTCGGGCAGAAACCTCCGATAGGGCTTCCGGCATTTACACTCCCGGCCGGGCATCCCGCACCCCAAATCCCGGCATCGCGAGGCATTCCTTTCTGCAAAGACCTCCGACAAGGCTTCCGGCCCCCACATTCCGGGCATCCCGAATCTCCCGTGGAATCCGGCAATGCACCTCTATACATTCCGGCCTCATCCTCCACCACAACCACTTCCTCACTTATCATCATCCACATTTACCATTATTTTGATCTCAATTTATCATGGCATATGGCGTGACATCAAACAAGTCATACTTGGCATATGATTCACACATGCATCACAATCCAATGTCATACATACACCAATATCTCATCATACATGCAACAATGCATAATTATTTATTAATAAAATCAATGGAATTTATGGCCAATAAAATAATCCATTTTATTATTATTATTATTATTATTATTTTATTATTTTTTATAAATAAATATTAAATTCAATATCTATAAATTCCCAAAATTATAAAAATTCAAGCAATCATTAAACAAACCACTAGGATGACAATTTCATGCAAAATTCATGGCCAAATTGAATTTCTCACAATTTCACAATTTCCACAAAACAGCACATAATATTCGGATAAAACCAGAATGCACAGTTTCCGAATAAATTCGATTAAAATATCCATATGGCCTCTAAAAATTACGAAATTTTACAGAGTGATAGCCAAGACATTTTCGTACAACTTTCATGAATAACTCCAAGCCATATTATTTTTATATTATTTTATACAACCTCACGAAGCTTTTGGATCCATTACCGCATCGTCCAGTGTACACATCTCCGAAATATTGAGATTTCACCTACCTTTTCTCTTTAGTTTCCTCTGAAATTTAGATATTTTATACATCAAGGTATCCTCTACAAGTTTCATGAAGAGATCTAGGTCAAATAACCAGAGTATAGTCATCATCTATGTCCATGAAGTCTCGGGTATCTCGGAATACAACACCAGAATCATCTTCTTCAAGATCTAGTCTATTTACTAGGCTATACTTGTTCATTTCACTTCAAATTTTAGTATGTTGTAGTTTAAGATGTCTCCTACAACTTTCATGAAAAAATTAAAGTGAGATTCTCAACAAAAACTAACATGCAACCACGAATCCAGCAAGAGGTCAGTAAAAACTCTCCAGATCTGAGGTCTCCGTAGAATAAGACTTTAACCCCTCAAATCTCCATCATTTTCCACGAAATTTCAGTATGTTGTAGTTCAAGATGTTATCTACTACTCTCATGAAGAAAATCGAAGCCAAAATCGGACTCTAAACACACATGCAAGCTCAAACAAGTTACTGACTCACACGATCCGAACACAAACAGCCATACCATTCACACACAACTCATCCATGCTTCGGTATTGCTCATCTAACACCTAAAAACTCAACATGAAAACGACATACAAGCATGCAAGAGAAGCTAGAGGACTTCCACTTGCCTCTAGAACGGACGGTCGACGGCGTACGGCGGCGAACACGGCGGCACACGGCGGTTCCCTCCTCCTTTCTCTCTCGGCCGCTCCTCCTCTCTCGCACAACTCTCTCTCTCTCGCACACCTCTCTCTCTCTCTCTCTCTCTCTCTCCTTGGGTGAGCAAATGGACGGCCACCCTCTCTCTCTTCCTTCTTATTTCCCTAACTTCTCATGATTAGCAATCATGAGATTGCCTAAAAACCAACCAATGCATGGCCTTCCCCTTTGCCACTTGTCCAATTACATGCATCATGGGCCTTGGAGTTGGGCTTTTGGGCTTGGGCTCCTCTATGGCCGGCGACCACTTCCCTTGGGCCTCTATTGGGCCGGTTGACTTCTTTTCTTGGGCCGCTCATCTTGGCCCATTCGAAAATTAACCCCTTTTTCCCTTCTTTTTTTTGAATTTCTTCTATAAATATTTTTCAATTTCAATTTTCATCTTGGCCAAAGTCTTGGGGCATTTTGGTTATTGAAATTTAATTTATAAATCATATGGCCAAGCATAATTTATTAATCTATCAAATTTAAATTCTCGCAATCATATACACAAATCATCTAATTAAAAAGGCTAATGGCTAAAGCATAGGCCATGGAAATTTTATCACCTAATTAGAGACTTTAACACACCTTATGGCTTGGCTTTGAATTTTGGGATGCCACAGAATCTGACCCAGAGATTTTGAAAGTGAAAGATGCTGTATCTTTAGGGAAAAGATCAGAATTTCAGATCTCTGACGATGGAATAGTAAGATGTCAAGGATGGCTTTGTGTTCCCGACAATGAGGAATTGAGGAAGGAAATTATGTCGGAGGCACATAAGAGTAATTATAGTATCCACCCAGGTAGTACAAAGATGTACATGAATTTGCGTTAGCAATTTTGGTGGAATGGTATGAAGGCAGATACGGCTAAGTACGTATCTCAATGTTTGACGTGTCAGCAAGTGAAAGCGGAGCATCGTAAACCCGCAGGAATTTTAAGACCATTAGACATTCCAGAATGGAAATGGGAACATATAACGATGGACTTTGTGCAAGGATTGCCAAGGACATCAAGGAGTCATGATTCAATTTGGGTGATAGTGGATCGTTTGACTAAGTCGGCACATTTCTTAGCGATTCGCATGGACTACCCAATGGATAAGTATGCGGACATGTATGTAAGTCAAGTGGTACGCTTACATGGTGTTCCATTTGACCATTACTTGATCGAGATTCGAGGTTTACTTCGAATTTTTGGAGAAGTCTTCAAGTTGCATTAGGGACTAAGCTTCAATTTAGTACGCTTTTCATCCCTGCAGATGGTCAATCGAAAGAGTAATCCAGATATTAGAGGATATGTTAAGGGTTTGCGTAATCGATTTCAAAGGAAATTGGGATGAAAGATTGCATTTGGTAGAGTTTGCCTATAATAATAGCTTTCAGAAATGTATAGGCATGGCTCCATATGAAGCATTATATGGAAGGAGATGTAGGACTCCTGTTTGCTGGAGTGAAGTAGGTGAAAGAAAGTTGACAGGACCTGAACTGGTACAAGTTACCACTGAGGCTGTTGAAATTATCGAGAGAAAGACTTAGAACAGCTCGTAGTAGACGAGAAGGCTACGCAGAGATAGGCATAAAGACCTTTGGAATTTAGTGTAGGAGACCATGTGTTCCTTAAGGTATCTCCAATGAAAGGAATATCTCGATTTGGGATAAAAGGTAAGTTAAGCCCTAGATTTGTTGGACCTTTTGAAATTCTCGAGAGGATAGGGGATGTAGCTTATCGTTTAGCGTTACCTCCTAAGTTAGAAAATCTGCACGATGTGTTTCATGTATCAATGTTGAGGAAGTACTAGCCGGATCCTGGTCACATACTCGATCATGAAGCCATCAAAATGGATGAGAAAGTAAGGTACATTGAAGAGCCTGTGCAGATATTGGATCGGAAGGAGCAAATTCTTAGGAACAAGAAGATCCCATTGGTTAAGGTGTTATGGCGATATCATGATATGGAGGAAGCCACATGGGAAAGTGAGGATCAAATGAAGGAAAAGTACTCCTATTTATTTCAAGAAGGCGCGAGTGGTGTTTGAATTTCGAGGACGAAATTCTCTAAGGAGGGGAGAATTGTGGCATCCCAAAATTCAAAGCCAAGCCATAAGGTGTGTTAAAGTCTCTAATTAGGTGATAAAAATTTCCATGGCTTATACTTTAGCCATTAGCCTTTTTAATTAGGTGATTTGTGCATATGATTGTGAAAATTTAAATTTGATAGATTAATAATTTATGCTTGGCCATGTACTTTATAAAATACAACATACTCAAATTTGAAGAGAAATGAACAAGTATAGCCTAGTAAATCGACTAGATCTTGAAGACGATGATTCTGGTGATGTATTTTGAGATACCCGAGACTTCATGGACATATATGATGGCTATACTCTGGTTATTTGACTTAGTTCTCTTCATGAAACTTGTAGAGGATATCTTTGTGTATAACATATCCAAATTTCAGAGAAAACGAAAGAGAATAGGTAGGTGAAATCTCAATATTTCGGTGATATGTGGACTGGACGATGCGGTAATGGGTCCAGAAGCTTTGTGAGGTTGTATAAAATAATCTAAAAATAATCTGGCTTGGAGTTCTTCATGAAAGTTGTGCGAAAATGTCTTGGCTATCACTCTGTGCATTCTGGTTTTATCCGAATATTATGTGCTGTTTTGTGGAAATTGTGAAATTGTGTGAAATTCAATTTGGCCATGAATTTTGCATGAAATTGTCATTCTATTGGTTTGTTTAATGATTGCTTGAATTTTTGAAATTTTGGGAATTTATAGATATTGAATTTAATATTTATTTATTAATAAAAATAACAATAAATAATAAAATAAATAATAAAATAAAATGGATTATTTTATTGGCCATAAATTCCACTGAATTTATAAATAAATAATTATGCATTGTTGCATGTATGATGAGACATTGGTGTATGTATGACCTTGAATTGTGATGCATGTGTGAATCCTATGCCAAGTATGACTTGTTTGATGTCACGCCATATGCCATGTTAAATTGAGATCAAAATAATGGTAAATGTGGATAATGATAAGTGAGGAAGTGGTTGTGGTGGAGGATGAGGTCGGAATGTATAGAGATGCATTGCCGGATTCCCTGGGAGATTCAGGATGCCCGGAATGTGGGGGGGCCGGAAGCCTTGTCGGAGGTCTTTGGCCGAAAGGAATGCCTCGCGATGCCAGGATTGGGGTGCGGGATGCCCGGCCAGGGAGTGTAAATGCCGGAAGTCCTGTCGGAGGTTTCTGCCCGAAGGGAATGCCTCGTGATGCTAGTTGAGATGCGAGATGCCTGGAATGTGGGGGACCGGATGCCCGGTGGCCTGGGAGGCTGAATGTCGGAAGCCTCGGAGGTCTTTGCCCGAGGAGATGATGAAATTGATGAATTGAGAAATGGGTGATGTGGTGATCAAATTGAAAGCTAAAAGTGGAAATTAAACCATGATATGATATGCATGATGATATGCATGATGATGATGATGATATGTGATGTGAAATAATGATGATCACCCATGATATGATATGCATGATGATATGCATGATGATGATGATGATATAATGATGATCACCCATGATATGATATGCATGATGACGATGATGAAATGTGATGTGAAATAATGATGATCACCCATGGCATGATATGTATGATGATATGCATGATGATGATGATATAATGATGATCACCCATGATATGATATGCATGATGATATGCATGATGATGATGATATAATGATGATCACCCATGATATGATATGCATGATGATGATGATGATATAATGATGATCACCCATGATATGATATGCATGATGATATGCATGATGATGATGATGAAATGTGATGTGAAATAATGATGATCACCCATGGCATGATATGTATGATGATATGCATGATGATGATGATAATGATGATGATATATGATATGGCACGATGACATGTGTAATGTGATGATGTCATGATGATGATGACATGTATGATGTAATGATGCCATGATGATGATGACATGTGTAATGTAATGATGTCATGATGATGATGACATGTATGATACGATGATGATACACATGTATGTGTTATAAATTGATATGATGATGCATGATAGTATGGGCATGGCTTCAAGGTAAGTAGCGCCGCAATGCGTGTATGATTGCATTTGATGCGTTGAGTTTGTTATCGGGATTCTTATCCGCCGAGTGGCACAGACTCACCCCCTTTGGGGACCCACATTTCAGATTAGCAGTATGCCGCTTCCTGCCGTCATGCGTGGTGTATTTTACGGTCTACCATCCGATGTAGAGGTCGAGTGTGCTGAGATAGACTGTCCCTCTGTTCCTGGACTAACTTTTATTCGAGTACACTGTCTAGTGATGTACAACGTAGGCCTAGCTGAGGGCCTTGTCATTCAGGAGTTCATATCCATACATGTTCGTCGGGATGGAGCGATGCGAGGGATGTTGCCGCCTCCACCGCCTGATGCATCGGGTTGGGTGTGAGACCCGTGCGCGACGAGTAGGGGCTGTTTCTTTTTGGGGATAGTTAGCGACACTTATGATGGGGGTTGTGCACATGTAATGTAGATGGGTCGAGGGTTCTTTTTGAGGTTTTAGGCTGGACGTGGCTGAGTCCTAGCTTTTCCTTTTTGATGTACCGACCCAAAAGAAATCCCATCTTGAAAATATATATGTAAATAAAGTGTCGTGGCTTGTCTATAAAATTATGGTGATTAGTGGTGTGTATTTGTATCATGGTTGGTAGGGGGAGAGACGGTGATGTTTTAATTTGCTTCCGCTAATGAGTCGCGCTGGGACCGTTTTGTTTAAAAAAAAAAAATGTGTCTGCGAATTAGGACACTTCTTCAAAGTAGAAAGGTAATAAGGTGTATCATTGGCGCTGGTGACGACTTGCGAAGGGTTCGGGGTGTCACAGAAATGGCATTAAAAAAATCTAATATAATCAAGTTCCTTTGCTCAAAATTTCTGATTCGTAGAAGTAAAATAATTCTCATATTATTTCACTTAGTGTTTAATTGATCTATCGTAAACTGATTAGTGGTGACTCATAATTGAAAAATCATTTGTATATTAAAAACTTGAACCTAAGTCGTAAATTGGGGCTTGGAAAAGCCCGAGCTAAGTTTATGCATAGTAATCCATTAGCCAAATCCTAAGTGGTGCACTTGAGGTTAGGTCGCGACAAATAACATCAAATGGAGACAAAACACACACTATATGGACCAAGGCCCAGTCTGGATGAGGGCACACATAACACCCACAATAAATCACGTAGGATAGGCTTGTGTCACAGATCGGATTCTCCTGTACTCAAGTACCCTTGTGAGTAGAGCTTGTTGTGATTGGGATGAAGAGTGAGTGATGCAGAAGGGATAATACAACTGGTTCTTAGGAGTGGCGTCAGAATATTTGTGTTAGGAATTCTATGATAGACAATTATAACTACTAGGAGTTCTAAAAGCAGGTTTGGCCTACCATGTATAGACTAATTAGGAGTTGATGTCGTTCTCCTAATGAGACCATGGCAAGCTGAAAATAGTTGTTGCGCCTTAATGTTCTATGTGTCTCGCTCAAGACATTGGATGCCCAAGCTAAACTAAGTGTGATACAATCCTATGTGATGATGCAATTCACCGTACTCTTCTTAGGAAATTATAAAAAGAAGGCTGGTCCAGTGTTTTTGGCTCACTAAGCATCACACAGGCTATATCAAGGGCAAGAAACTACCGGTCCATGACACTTGAATGTCGATTGCATAAGTGCTCGGTGCAAAATGAATGGGCGAACACTAAGGCTTTATTTGTTTCACAGAAAATAAATGATTTAAAAAATATTTTTTCTTCTAAAAATGCTCATTTGTATAGCTTGAAATAACCGATTAACGAAAAAAATATTTTAATCCACAACTACAATTTATGTCTAAACATTTTTGTGAATCATGAAGATATTTTTCATTTATTCATTTTTGTAAGTAATAAAAGTGATCGATTTAGAAAATTGTTTTTCAAATAAATTATTTTTCGCAAAACAAACAGAATCTTATTCTAATATCAATAGACATCAATATAAACATGAATATGAGAAAATCAACTAACGTGACCTGATGAGGTTCAGCGCTAAGGGGGAACACGGCTTCAAGGAAAAATCGTTGTTTTTGGGTGAGCAAACATAATGGCTGGGTTACTCACCCATGGGCAGCGCAGTTGGTTGAGATCTCTCCTCTACCAAAGGAGGTCAATGATTCAAAAACCTGCATTGTTAGTGATTAAAGCGGGGGGCCCCAACAGTAGGTTGCTGGGCCAATTTCCCCCGAGGTATACTCGCTGTTGGGCTTCCACCGCGAAGGCCCGTGAGACCTCAAATTGGCATAAGCCGACAAGGGCAGGTTTCGACGGATCCTCAGTCAAAAAAAAAAAAAAAAAAAAACATAATGGCCGGTTTTGATGAGAACATTAAGATGCAAGCACATGATTTAAGCATTAAACAAGACATTATCAAACCTCATATCCGGGCTAATCAAACTGGTACGACTGAGATAATGAGTTTGCAACACCCAATAGGGCGAGGCAGACTGACATATTTGGCTTTAAACTGCGATTTAACGCTCGGCGGATCTGATGAACAAAAGATGACAGGGAACACACGAAAAACATAAGAATCCTACCTTAAATGATGGAAGGAAATAAATGAACAAGCTTGGATGGACCTCTCTCAAATTTCTCACTCTCGTTTCCTTCTCAACTCACTCTCTCGTGCTGTCGACCAACCTATAGCTCGCGGCCAAACTCACTCTCATTCACTCACTCACTCACGGTTTGGGAGAGCTATGGGAGATGCTCTCCAGCTCATTACTCCCTCTCTCTTTCATGGCTTGAATGGTTAAGAAGTGAAGAAATTTCTTCTTTATACTCCCCAATTTATGCTCACCGTTTGGACCCATTTTTGGGGTGCAATGGAGATCCTTGTCCAACCTCAATATGGTGAGGTCTTTTGTCCGATGGTTTATACTATGCATGGGGTTGTAGGCCGGTCAAAGGGAAGGGGATTTGCCCACTGGTTCGTGCCATACTGGGTTATTTTCCATTCAAAAGAGGAAGCCCTTTTGCCCAAGGGTTTGTACCATGCTTGGGGTTCAAGAAGTTATGGCCGACCAAGGAGATCCTATCTTGACTAATTTGGTTCAAATTTAATGTGCCGTCGTTTCCCTATATGGTATACCTAAAAAAGCCTTATTTGCTTGTCCAATCTTTTCCTATTTAATCACCAACGTACGCTTATCTTTCCGATCAGGACGTAGACAAACTGCAGGTGGATCTATGCATTTTCCCTAAGTTCCGCCGTTTGTTCATTAGCTTCTTAGGAATGAAGGGAAGGCCATAAGGACAGGGGCTTTTCGGGCTAAGGTCAGGAAGGCAGCCTTTACTACTGTGAAAGCAATTCCTTTGTGGGACTTGGATTAGCGTCATATCCACTCTTTTCAAGAAGCAAATGGACAAAGGAGGCAAATGAAAAGGGTTAACGATGCGAAAATGTGAAGCAAAATGGGTGATTCGAAAGTGGTCATTATTTGGACGAATTTTAAAAGTAAATGATACGCAAAAATGAGATATATGAACTCGAGCCCACGCAAAGTGCAATACCCAAGTTTATGCAATATAGATATTTTTGGTTATGATCAAATTCCAAATGAATTCGATCTCTAATTTTTTTATTTATGAAAAGCACAAATAGTCTATAAGCAAAAATTTATGTGTAAACACTATATTTAAATTGAAAGAAGAACCAGAATAGTTGAACAGCATGTAATGAAAAATAAATGTAAAAATTAACCAAGTCGCTCGTGTCAAAAGATTCAAAACATCCTTTTCCTTTCTGATAAGCCTATGGCAGCGTCGATTTGCCTATGCCTTATTCGCCTGCTCCCCTATCTTCCCTTAACAGGGTGGATGGCCATGCACAGATATCAGTTAGAACTGAGGAGAATCCAGCATCACGTAACCGGAAAACGAGCCATTACATGCTTCAATGCATCCTGTACTTGCACCGACTTCTCAGCCGAACATTCACTGACATTCAGCTTTTCCAAAGATGTTAATTTTTCTAGGCCTTTGATTTGACTGATCATTTTGCATCGAATGATCTCTAAAACTTTCAGCGACTTCAAGTTTGAAAGATTAGGCAAACTGAGGTCATCACACTCAGATAGAGTCAAACTTCTCAGTGAGGTTATCTGGCCAATTGCATTGAGATTTCGTATTTTGCAGTTTGATATATCCAGCCTCTTCAGGGCTTCAAGCCCTTCAAGCCCTTCAATCTCTTCTATCGCAGAGTAGTAGAGCTTGAACGCTAACAGCTTCTTGGGAAGCTCAGGTACATCTCCACAGCCAAAACCAGGGAGGAAAAGCGTTTTGGGCCTTTTGAGGGGAGGACTATCCGACAGCCTAAACTTCAGCTTGATAACTTGCGAAAGAGAAAGTTCTAGTTTCCTCAGTTTAGGAAACAATATTGAGAAGGATGGTTTGTCAATCATTTGTTTCAAGTTGGATTCTGGCGTCGGCAGTTTGGAGGGAGGTTTGCCTTCGAGTCCCCATCACTTAGGCACAGCTCCTCCAATTCCTTCGTATCTTCAAGAAGGGGTATGGCTTTCATCCTTTTAGAACTCACGCGTAGACAAATTAGAGAACAGGGAAGCTTCGGCAACTCTTCAATTTTATTGCACTGAATTAAATCCAGGGCGTGAAGACCAGAGATGGTGGATATTTCAGGGGGCAGGCTAGATATCCTCAAATGCCCCAGCGTCAATGATCTCAGACGATGTAGGCTCCGTTTGGGAACCACTTCCCAAAGCCCTTTGGAGGCTTAAAGATCCTTGGGCAAATGCCAGCCCGTTTGGCATTCATTTTTGGGTTGGCCTTCCCCAGATGCGTGCTTCCACAAGGTTGAAAGCCCAAGGCAGGGTGGGGGCTGCCTTGGGCTTTCAGCTTACCGAAAATGCTGAGCTTGAGGATTAAAAAAAATAATTCTTCCCAAATTACCCTCATTCATTTTTCGTTTGTCCGTTTTCGCCCTTACTATTCATCGTCTTCTTCCACGAGCTTCTTTTTCTTCTGCGCGAGCTTCTTCTTCTTCCGCGACCAGTCGCCGGCGAAAGGCAAGCAGTTGCTGGCAATCGTCGCCCAGACGATCGTCGTCGGGGGTGGCGCGACCGACGCCGAGGGTGGGTCGCGGCGAGGTTTGGGTCGTCGGGACCCAGATCTGGGGCGGTAGGGTCGCCGGAGGACCTTCCCGCCCCCGATTTGGGTCGCGGTGGCGTTGTGCGACCTCCCGCGACCTCGCCGCCCGCATCCGAGGGTGGCGAGGTCGCGCGACCCCGCGGCGACCCAGATTCGGGGCGGCGAGGTCCTTCGCGACCTCGACGCCTCGAATCTAGGTCGTCGGAGGTCGAGGTGGCGTCGCGCAACCTCGCCGCCTCCCGATCCGAGGTCACGGGAGGTCGCGGGAGGTCGCGCGACGCCGCCACGACCCAAATCCGGGGTCGCCGGGCCTCGCCGCCCTAGATCCGGGGTCGCCGGAGGTCGCGACGGCGTCGCGCGACCTCGCCGCCCAGATCCGAGGTCATCGAAGGTCGCCGGAGGTTTGCCAGAGGTCGCCGGAGGTCGCCGGAGTTCGCTGCCCTTGTCGGTCAATTTTTTTTTAATTTTTGTTTTGATAATTTTTTTACCATAAAGATGCTTTGTAAATATAATTCCCCAAACACTAATTTGCTCAAAGTGCTTCATAAAGGGCTTTCAAAGTATAATTTACCAAACACAGTTGCATTTTGGAAAATACCTTTAACTCAAAGGTGTTTGCATTTTCTTAAAGACTTTCCCCAAAAGTTTTCCCAAACGCACCCGTAGTCCCTCAATATCACCGGGAATGGCCCCCTTCAAACTCCGACACCAGGACGAATGTAGTTCTTTGAGCTTGGTTAGATTCCCAATCTCCCAAGGAAATGCTCGAATGAAAGATGAGTCCATTCTCAGGACTCTCAAGCTTTTCAGATTTCTTATTGAATCGGGGAGTTCAGAGATACTAGTCCCCGATATATCCAACTCCTCTAATGACCCAATTTCACCAATAGAATATGGAAGCTTCTCCAAATAACAGCAATCCCTCAACGACAAGCGTCTTAGCTTGAGCAGCTCCCCCAGTTGGCTTTGAAGCTCAGAAATTTTGGCACCTTCTAATAAGAGTTCGGAGAGAGCAGCTAGATAACAAATCGAACTAGGCAGGTGAGTCAATGGGAAGCACTTCATGCCACTAAGAACTTCGAGTTGCTTCAAATTGCCTATGGATATGGGGATCTGCTGTACAGAAGTCCCGTCAATAAAGAGCTGTTTCAGAGCTGTTTCAGAGCTGTCATACAACCTAGTTCCTCTGGCAACCCGTTCAATTGGGAGCAGAACTTCAAATTCAGGAAGACTAAACGTTTCCAATTGCCAATTAAAGGATGTAACTTCACCAAATGAGAACATCGTTCAAGATTCAGGATTTCCAAACATTTGTAACCAGAGAAGTCGGGAGTGATCAGTAAGTCTAAACACCCGGTAAGATTCAAGACTTTCAATTTCTCCATCTGTAAAGTCAAAACAGAAACTCACACGTGGTCAATTCGCAGATATTTAATTCAAGAAAACAACTATAAAACATCCAAATACCAAACAACCTTGATTTCACGCCACCCTCGCCAGTCTTCTGTGACTTTGCTCCAAGACAGATCGAGAATTACCAACTCTCTTTATACAAAATTTTCTGCACTAAAATCCAGAGGACACCTTTGCCAACAGAGCCACCTTAAACTCGGAAATGCACCTGCAAAATCTCCGGAAACTTTTGCATCATCCAACTTGAGAAAACATATGGCCGGCATGCTAGCAAAACTTGCAGCTGTTAATATGCATGAATCACGAGCTTCAACGTTTTTGATTCCCTACATGTAAAATAAGTAACATAATCATCAGAAGCTGAAAACCAAAATAACACTGTTGACACCTAAAAAAAAAATTAATTAAAAAATTAATTAAAAAGATTAAAAAAAGAAAAAAAAAGAAAAAAGTTGGGGCCAATGATCTAAATGTGACTAGCCAAGCTCAGGAGGTCAGATTGGAATTAAAATGGCAAATTGGGGCAAAAATGCAATTTTCAAAAGTTGAGGGACCAATTCGCAAATTTTGTAAAATTTCACCCGAGCCCTTAAATCATCATCTTAGCCCCCAATTAAGTTGAAATTGAACTTGGGTCAGGTCTAATTAATCGAATTGGGCGAAAATGACCGAATTACATTGAATTGGACATTTTCGGGCAAGAAAATGGCCAACTTTGAGGGACTCTCTTGCAAAATTGGGTGGAGACAATTGCGAAAAATGGTCAAGATCTTAAGCTACTATACATGAGGTTGCTAATTGATCAGAAATCGCGGCCAAATTGATGGATTAAAGCACTCAAACCAGCTACCAAAACCCAGCCCACGGTTAGGTCTTAATTCGAAGCTACTAAGTAGGCATATTGGTGGCCCCACCATATCTCACTCAGCCGCCCATTTAGCTCGATATTTGCACGTGATGGAAGACCATATATAGGAGTGCAGGTGGACGGAAATTGGCCAGGGATAAGCCGCTGACAGCACGGGAAAATCGCAGCAAAGTTCGCACACTCAACAGCTGCAGAAGTTAAAAAAATTTGGCTAAGTCAGAAGAGTAGGTGAAGTAGCCCTGTTGACAGGCTTGGTAGGTGGACAAAAGGCTGACCAAAAATCCCTTAATTCGGGGGATAAGATCAATGAAGCAAGTTCTTTCAAGGGATGAGAGAGAGGAGACGAGAGGGAGAGGAGAGAGCTCGGAATCGTCCCCCAAAGAGGCCCTCGGAAGCAACTCCAGAAAAGCAAACCCATAAATTCCAGATCAACCTTCTGAGAGAAAATGGAGATTTTCGCAAACTTGCAGCCAAAATTAGCCAAAACCTTAAACTAGGGAGTGAAACTTAACTCAAAGATCTTTCCATCCATAGGTCGCACACCCAAAATGGAGATCGGGAAGGCCTCATAAAGCCCCCCGAAACAGTGCCCTCCTGGCGGGCCAAGGAAGTCCGAAAATTTTTGTAAGTGTCGAGACTGGTTGGTCACGAGTGAGGAAAGCCAGTGTTCTTGAGAAATTTGAGAGACAAATGAGGAAAATATTGACTTTTATCCCAAAATAGAATACATATAGTTTGGTGTGGTGTCAACGTTTCCAACAAAATACGTCTTGAATTCTAATGTTAGAGCTCAACGAAAACCTTCGTTGTCAGTTTTTTTTTTTTTTGCAGATCTCATTTCCAGTTGAAGAAGCCTACTTCCACAGGCCCCCGAGGATAATTTGTCGGTTTCATCGGCCAAGAACCACTTGAAAAAGAAACTAGGAAGCAAGGTAAGCACCCTAGATGTATTTATTTTCGAGTTTGAGCATGTTTTGATCATGAAAATCAAGAGGAAAACCAGCCCGGAAAACTGATTTCTGAGGTTGAAATATTTCTAAGTGTTCGAAATCTCTTCAAGAGTGTTGCATGTGTGCTTCTTGGAGAGGTCGTTTTGATGTTGTTCGGTGGGTCATTCTCTGTGATGTTTATTGCATTTGAAAGCTCATGTTACCTACTTTCACTCGGATCAAGTAATGTTTCCTTTAGATCTCGTATGCGATGAGTGTCGGAGCTTGAATATGGGCATGTAACCTGTTTGTTTGACTTGGGTTCAAACCCAGATTTGCAAAATCAGTTCAAACCCGTGTATTTGAGGATGATTTTAGCTTGGTTCTAGTGTGTTTTTAGCTATGATTTCTATCTAATCTTGTTCTTTGCATGTGCTAGTATAATCTTAATACTTTAGTTCCACATGAGATTGCTTATGAGTGGAGATTGAAGGCTGCAAACATAGCTCGAAGAGGCTATTGGGGCTAGTTTAATGCACGCCAAGTGTTCGACAAAATGCCCAAATTAAGCTTCGATCTTGAAACGGTCGATTTGAGCTTGATTATTGTGATATTCATGTGCTGTGTTACTCCATGTTAGCATAGATCGGTTTAAGGAATTATCATTATTTTTTTTTTAAAATAATAATTAAAAAAAAAAAGAGAAAAATATGAAAATTTCAAAATATCAAAAAATGTTAGATAGCATCAAATTAGGATATAAATGACATATATGAAATTTTCCTAATTTTAAAATGTCATTTTCCTAATTTAACGCTATTTTGGTATTTTATAACCATTTTTGTAAATAATCCATCTTGCGTAGATTAAAACTATTTAAAGTAATTTCATGCACATAGAGCAATTTTATGCATATTTGAATTCTCATTTTGCTCATGGGGTCCTGTCCCGGGCATGATAACAAAGCCATGTAATATTATTTGCCCGACTTGTATCGGGTTTATCTTTTCCGTTTATTTTCAAGTCATTTCAATTTCTTGGATGTTTACTTACGCGCCGCTTTTCATTATTTTGAGTGTAAATTTCTCTTCTAAATTATGTTAGGATTAGTCTAGATATTAAAAAAAAAAAACTACAAAAACATTTGCATGGACACTTAGTGGTTTCATAAAGATTATAATTGGTAATCAAGATTGTATGGCCATTTAGATAAACAACCTTCCAAGTTAGTGGTACCGCAAGGGCGCTAATAGAAACATTGGCGTAAACAAGTCCCCTGTTCCTAGAAATCTCTGGTTGCGTATGAATCGAGACAACACTCCCGTGTCTTGATTGGTTTCTAGCCGACCTCAATAGGCTAGTGGCGACTCCTAAAAATATTTAGGTTGTTAATAATTGAAATATGAAATCCAACGTCGCGCGAGGTATGGGCTTGGGAGAGCCCCGCCTAATTTAGGGCCATTGGTCCGCTTCTTTAGGCAAATACCCCTAAACCTTCTTCCTTTTCCCCGGACGGAAAAAAAGAGGTCGTGACAAACACTCAGAAAAAAAAGATGCTTTCCTTGCCCTACATGCTAAAGAGTACACACATGATATTATTCCCTCAGAAAATATGACAAAAGAAACATGTAGCCCATATGTCGAGATGTTCGTTTGCCGAAAACAAACTCAACCAAAAGGTTTTACCTTCTCCCTGTTCATTGCCTTCAGAATCATATCCTGTTTGCAAAATCTTCCTGGACGTGGATCTTGAGATTCCTCTTGCTTAAAAATTCTTTTGCCAAGGTGTCTCAACAATCCGTGCACCTGCAGTTCATTGTTTTCTCCAATTTTTGCCAGGGGCATTAGAATGCAACCAGAGGATGGATAACAATTGGGCCACATATATGAAGCAATTCGGGCATCCACACCAGAGATAAAACATGCTATGTCCAGAAATATATCTTTTTGCTGTTGATCTAATTATTTGTAACATATATCCAGAATCTCTTCAAGGCCAACCATAGTTTTTTGAGAACTCATCATACGTTCTTTCATTGACTTCTCCATCTTTTTCCATTCTTGTATTGATTTACCCTGCAAAAATGAACCAACGACTTCAATTGCTAATGGTAGTTTCTCTATAGCATTGACGATGCGGTTTGAGAGTCCATCATAATCAGGTATGGAAGATTGCACCCTGAATACATGCTTGCAGAAACTTTCAAAAGCTTGACCATCATCCAACTCACTGACCATGTAGGTGTGAATGTTAGTATAAGCACCTAGAGTGAGTGAATAGGTGCGAAAACAAACTTTTGCAAAGTACAGTGTAAAACTTTACTTTTAACCTGAATCTGTTTAACAGTAAACTTTAAAATAGAAACGTAACTCTAACAATAAAGTTACAAGTAAAGTAAAAGAGTTCAGGGAAGAGAATAAGAACACAAGGTTTATAATAATTCAGTTTAATCCAAGCCTACGTCTACTCTCTTGTACTGACAGCCCACCGGCTGGATTTCACTATGAATTAAAAGAGTCGTTACAGTATCACGTCCTTGATTCCACAATGTAGAGACTCTGCTACACTTCCTCAAGGTCTCACAAATGTATAAACTCTTTTTTGAGTACAAGTTTACACTCAACAATTGAATTGATAAAGAACAAGGAGCTTTAGATTTTGTAATTTATCAATCGCGCACACACTCGAATAACTGGAACATCTTCCTTATATACTTCTCCATGCCTTCATAACCATTGGTACTTTCCAAAGGAGTTCTTCCAATCTACCCATTGGATAGAATCAATTAGGGAGATCTCGAGTTATTTAAGGAATATGACGATAGCCCACCAATCATGCTCGCCCATACAATCAGGATATAGGTTTCCATAAATAGAACCTTCCAAGTATGCTTCGCCAATCAACGGATCTAAATTACCCGAATCAAAACGAATAATAGATTATGAGATGCTATATCAAGCTGAGAGATCTTCTTTAATCGATATAATCAAATCCTTAAATAAATACTCAACTCTGGATAAGTCTTCTTCGACGGTCTAGAAACTGTCAATGAGGGTAGACTTTGAATCTTGAGTCTGGTGGTTCAGCGGTCTTCAAACTTTGACGAAAGAGTCTACAAGTCTTCAGACTAGACTGATGGAAACGTTTTGTCATCTTCAAAATAAATATGGAAGTTTTCTCCCATAATCTCCCCCTTTTTTTAAGGTGACAAAATTTTCTTACAAATTTGGATATTTTTGACTTGCAAGACAATACTCAAGCAAACATGGATATTTTATAAAAGATAATTGGCTTAGTAAAGATAGCATTAGATCTGTATCCTCAGGAAATAAGAAAGTTAATCTTGTAAACAAACAACTATCTTTGCCATGAAATGAAATACCAATAGTGCTTAAAATACTGCAGCAAACATTTAAACGATCAAACAATCCAGATCCAAATCCAGTCACAACCAAACATCCAAACAAAAGTCAAGTCAAACAAGAGTCAAGTCTCAAATCTGCACCATCTCCCCCTTTTTGTCAACATTAAAAAGGTAGAGACGAAAAGATAATGAAATTAGGATTGCTTTGAAACGTGAATAAGCTGGAAATCTCCCATCGACTGGACAATCCCTTCCATCTTTTTCAAATCCTCCTTCAGTTGAGTCACTTCTTCACCCTTGGCATTTGCTTGAACTTGAAGAGCAAGAGCATGAATTTGATCATATAAGGAAACTGAAGAGGCTAGACCTGCATTCTGCAAGTTCTGAACTTTGCATCCCAGGGCATAAATCTGGCCTCGCATCTCCATAAGAATATCAAGCAATCTTCGAAAGTCTGTTGAATTATTAGTCTGAGTGCTAGCTTCTGCATAATCAGTAGGAGTATTGGCAGATGATGGCAAGTCAGTATGAGCACCCGGATTTGGCGATGAAACCTCATAACCTTTCTCAGGAAATTAAGAGGCATAGATGTCTTTTGGATCTGCAGGTGAACGGCTAACATCTTCACTAGTAAAAACAATTGAAGAGGTACCTCTTTTCTCAGCAACTCCCCCCGTTTCATTACCTTCAGGCGGTGAGAAGTACTCTTCATTCTCTGTTTTCTCTTGTTCACCTCTGCCCTCTCCTTCCTCTGCTTCTTTTCTCATCGATTCTCTCTCTCCACTTCTTTGCTCGTCTTCTTCTTCTTCTTCTCTGTCTTGATCCTCTCTCCTCAGTCTCTGGAACATAACGTTGTAGGTTTCTCAATGCAAGAGCGGAAATGGTGATTTCGTCCTCATCTTCTTCATCCTCCAAGATGAGTGCTCTTCTTTTCTTGGACGGAGCAGTCAATGGCTCTTTCCCTTTCCGTTTTGTAGCTGAAGAACCTTGGTGAGTCTTGACAGGAGTTTTCTCCTTAAATCGCTCCAACGCTTTGTTCAGCTCCTTCAGATGCATTTTGGAAACCATTTTCAATCCCATCACCATTTGATCACAGGTACGAACACATAAAATCTTGGGAGGCTGAATATTCAAATGTCTAAATAACTGTGTAACAAGCGTTGAGTAAGGAAGTTGGCCCTTGTTTTTCACCATTGTTCTATACATGTGAAACATGATTGTGTGAGGCAGAGAGAACTTTTTCCCAACATTTATAGCATACATCAACTTTGCTTCTGAATTGGAGACGTCGGTCTTCGAAGTTGATTTGGGTCTAAGGCAATTGATCACGATTTTGTGAAGCAAAATATTTGAGGCATTCATCCTTAAGTACAAAATTTTTCCTTTTGCCATTCCATCACGAACAAACTCTACCGTTGCACGACCAACAGACACACTATTTGATTGGAATGCCCATCGCTATACTCCAATCACATCCGCCAATGTGTCCATATCAATGATATAGTCTTGGTCTCGAACACTAAAAGAAAATCTATTCGCATCCAAGAAACTTAGATTAGAATAGAAGTACGCAACAAATTCTGGATGAGCCACCGTTGATTCAGAGCAAAATTATTCAAGTTGAAGAAGAGTGAATTTCTCTTGCAGCTTCACATTCAAAGAATTTAGAAAATCAAAGTCCACACTTCTTGGGTTGATTGCTCCTCGCTTTAGCAACTTAGAGTAAAGTCGCTTGTGTTCCTCTGAGCGAAATAAATATGTCTTTTTGCTTCAAATATTTGCTGCAACACCCATTCTAAGCTTAAAATGAGTGTACATTTTGTCATCATCATTTCCATCAGGCTGACTAAGACCTCCAACACGTGGATCAATTGGAATATTCGCAAATGCTCGTTCTGCCGACCCCTCAGGAGCAACTCCCAATCGTTCCATTGTTCGCAAAAAGTGGGTTTCATTTCGATACCCTTTCTCTTTAAAAAATTCATCAATATAATTCAAGGGAGTGCCTCCCTTCTTCAAAGTAGAGTAAAGTTTAAAGATAAAAGCGGGCTTTTGAGTTCTTACGGGTTCTGCTTCTTCAATGATTTCTTCCTCCGCTCTATGATCAATACCCTGAGGTCTAGCTTGAGGAGATTGACGCGGTTGAGAATGTTGTGGGCTCTACTGCTGTCTCGGAGATTTTTCTTCCTTGGTGAGGTCAAAATGTGTAGGACCCTCACGCATGTGTTGTGGTCCCCTGTTCGTGATCCTTGAAGACTTTCTTTGAGAAGCCATTCTCACAGTCTTTGAGAGATTTCAAACTCGATTCGCGAAAAAGGTGAGAGCTTTGAAGATTAAACTAGAGTGTAAAAGTAAGAAAGTGATGGTCTGTTCTTTTAGGGTTTGTGAGGAAGACGATCAGTATATAAGACAGTCGAAAAGAGGTATACATAACGACGTAAAAGGAAAAATAGAAAATGTATTTTCAAAAAATAACTGCCTTTTTGAAAAAAAAATAGATAACCGTCATTTCAAAAGATAACTTCTTTTCGAAAAGGAATGATTGTAATAATCACGAAAACTGGGGAAGATAATATCAATCAATTACAGATTAATAGATGAACATACTTTTTCGAGATTTTATCCATGAGATAAATTTATAAAACATAAATAACTTACAGTCGTAAATCTTGATCTTCTGAGTTTGAGTATCTTTAGACTTTTATCCTCAGTCTGAACTTCTTCAGACTTTAAGATATTGAGTCTGGAACGAATAAGCTTGAATTGACTTTTCTCTAGAGGCTTTGTAAAAATGTCCGCTAGTTGACTTTTTGAGTCAATGAATTGAATCAAGACTTCTCCATTTTGAACATAGTCTCTAATAAAATGATGTCGAATCTCTATATGCTTTGCTCTTGAATGAAGAATTGGATTCTTGGTAAGATTAATCGCGCTGGTGTTGTCACATTTAATCTCAGTGCAGGAGTCTTCGATTCCAAAGTCTCTTAGCTGTTGCTTTATCCACAAAGTTTGTGAACAACAACTTCCAAGAGCCACATACTTTGCTTCTGCTGTTGAAAGAGTTACAATACTTTGCTTTTTTGAAAACCAAGATACTGTCATGTTCCCAAGTAATTGACAAGTACCCGAGGTGCTTTTTCTATCAACTATGCATCCTGCTAGGTCTGCGTCTGAATATCCAAGGAGAGTAAAATCTCATTCTTTAGGATACTAGAGACCTAAATTAGAGGTTGATACAACGTAATTGATGATGCGTTTTGCAGCACTTAAATGAGATTCTTTGGGATCTGGTTGAAATCTGGAACAAATACAAATACTAAACAAAATATCAAGCCTAGAAGTAGTAAGATAAAAAAGTGAACCATTCTGGTCAACTTTCTTTCCTCCTTAATCTTTATCCAGCTTCGAGGAACTTGACATTGGTATATCAGTCTTTTTGCAATTTTCCAAGCCGAACTTTTTAACAAGTTCTTTAGCATATTTTTCTTGGTGAATGAAAATTCCTTCATTGAATTGTTTTACTTGAAGTCCGAGAAAGAATGATAGTTCACCCATCATGCTCATTTCAAACTCATCCTGCATAGTCTTAGAGAATTTCTTGCACAGATTTTCGTTAGGTGATCCAAAAATAATATCATCAATATAAATTTGGACAAGTAAAAATTTTTTGCTTTCTCTTTTGATAAATAATGTAGTATTTACTTTACCTTTAACAAAGTCATTTTGGATTAAAAACTTATGTAACCTGTTGTACCAAGCTCGAGGTGCTTACTTTAAACCGTATAGCGCCTTTTTCGCCCGAATACGAGTTTGATTTCCTTGGGTCTTCAAAATTGGGAGGGTATTCTACATAGACTTCCTCTTGGATAAATCCATTTAGGAAAGCGCTTTTAACGTCCATTTGGAATAACCTGAAATTCTTATAACAAGCAAAAGCAAGTAATAATCTAATTGCTTCTAACCTTGCTACCGGTGCGTAAGTTTTTTTTTGGTAATCTGCTGCTTTCGGTGTGTAAGTTTCATCATAGTCTATCCATTTTTCTTACGTATATCCTTTGGCCACGAGTCTTCCTTTGTTCTGTATGACTTTTCCTTTCTTGTTCATCTTGTTCCTGAAAACCCATTTAGCTCTAATGATAGATTTACCTTTTGATTTAGGAGTCAATTCCCAGACATCATTGATACTGAATTGCCTGAGTTCTTTTTGCATAACTTCAATCCAACTTTCATCAGTTAAAACTTCTTCTATACTCTTGGGTTCTATTTCAGAAATAAGAGCCACATCACTAAACTCTTCACGCCTTTTGGATCTTGTACGGATTCCTTCATTAATGTCACCAATAATGAGTTCTTTGGGATGATTGGACTTGTGCTTCAAGTTGTTGGTTGGTTTGTCGACTGTTGATCTTTTTCTTCATTTGATTCTTCAACGATCATTCTTTGCTGGTCTTCGAAGTCCGAGTTGCTTTTGGAGATTTAGACTTTGTAGAGTTTGGAGCAAGTTCAGATTCTTTAGGTTGAGTCTGAATCGTTTGATTTTGTATGAAGTCTTGAAATTTGACATTCATCGATTCTTCCACAGATTGAGTCTTTTTTGTTGTATACTCTATAAGCTTTGCTGGTGGTTGAATATCCAAAGAAGATGCCTTCGTCTAATTTTTCTTCAAACTTACCAATTCGATCATTTGCATTTTTCAATATAAAACATTTGCATCCAAACACATGAAAATAGGAAACAATTGGTTTCTTTCCTTTGAACAACACATAGGGAGTTTTCTCCATAATAGGCCTTAAGAAGACTCTATTAATAATATAACACGTTGTAGAAACTACTTCAGCCAAAAAACGAGAGGAAATGTTACTTTCAATTAATAATGTTCTAGCCATTTCTTGCAACGATCTATTCTTCATTTCCACAACTCTATTCTATTATGGAGTGTATGATGAGGAGAACACATGCTGAAAATCAGATTCATCACAGAATTTAGCAAAGTCTTGATTTTCAAACTCACCTTCATGGTATGTCCATATACTTGAAATAACATACCCTTTCTCATTTTGAACTTTCTTAGCAAATTTTATAAAATGAGAAAATGTTTCAGACTTACTTGCCAGGAAATATACCCAAGTGAATCATGAATAATCATCCACTATTACTAGGCAATATTTCTTACCTCCAATGCTCTGGGTTCTGGTTGGTCTAAAGAGATCCATATGCAAGAGTTGCAGCACACGATTAGTGGAAACTTGATTTATTGGTTTGAAAGAGTTTTTAACATGTTTTCCTAATACACACAGTGTGCATAGTTTAGATTTTTGATATGTCAGGTTGGGTAGTCCACGAACAAGCTTCTTTGCAGAGATCTTGGTTATTTGCTTCATGTTGATGTGGCCAAGTTTTCTATGCCAAAGATTAGCTTCCTCTTGAATTGAAATTAGACATTGGGATTTTTTTGGTTTGATATCCAAGAGATATATATTCCCATGTCTTCGTCCCGTGAATGTTTGAGAGAAGTCTTTACTGGTTCCTAAACATATTCATTCTTGAAAGTTGATTTTGTAACCTGTGTCGCACAGTTGGCTGATACTCAGCAAGTTGTAGTTAAGTCCTTCCACTAAGGAAATGTTACCGATTGTGAGACTTCCAATCTTTACGGTTCCGTATCCCACAATTCCGCCTTTGCTATTTCCTCCAAAAGAAACTTTTCTACCATTAACTTGCATAAGCTTTAAGAAACAACTTGAGTCTCTGTCATATGTCTTGAGCATCCACTATCTAAGTATCATTTAACATTTTTCTTGATAGTGACCTGCATTTAAAAAAGAAACTCAAGTTTTCTTTGGTACCCATACTTTCTTGGGTCCAATGGAGTTAGTGTAATATACAGTCTTTGCCCAAATCTTCTTAACGGGTCTCCAAATCATAGGATATTCTTTCTCAAAATGTTATGAGTTGTTGCACTTAAAACATTTAAGAGCACTGCAGCCTACAAATTTTACAAAGACTTTTTGAAAATGATTTCTATAAAAATCTTTTGTAGGTCTTTGTTTAATTCTTTCCTTTACTTTTGGAAAATTAATTAGAGGAATGATTTTAGCAGTCATTCCCAAGTCTGATTTATTAAAGTAAGGTCTTTGTGCTGAAAGAATTTTTTCTAATTTCTCAGAACCTATTGAAAACCTTTTTGAAATACTTGGAATATCATTTTTCAATGCATTTTCTTTTGAAAGTGAGTTTGCATTTTCTTTCAAAGTAATGATACTTTTATCCAAATTTTTGACTTTTTCTTTCCAAACAATCTCATGTTGCTTCAGTGCAGAATTTTATCTTTTTAGTTCAGAAATCCTCTTGAGAGAGGTTTTGAGAATAAGACACAATTCATCAATATATTTAGAGACTTTAGTATGAATTTTTAAATTACTTACCTCAATTTCACTGTCTGAGTCTAAGTCTGTCTCAGAGTCTAAATCTGATTCTGATTGTGCCATTAGACAAATATTATCATAATCATCATCACTCTCTTCACACTCGGTATCACTCCAAGTTTTTGCTTTGAGAGCCTTTCTGTATTTCTCAGCTTTTCCTTTCTTTTTCTTCAGTAAGGGACAACCGGATCTAATGTGTCCCTTTTTCTTGCATTCAGAACAAATCACATCTTTATTGGAATCATCATCCTCAGCTGATTTATTTTGAAACTTTTGAGAACTTTGTTTATTCGAATTGAATCTTCTTCTCTTTTTGTTCAGTTTCTTGAACCTTCTTATCATGAGAGCAAGCTCTTCATCATCCATATCGTCTTCAGAATCTGTAATATCAGAATCATCATTAGATTTTAATGCAATAGATTTTTTACCTTTGGGATCTTCATCTTCATTGATTTGCTCCACTTCATAAGACTGAAGAGTGCCAACCAATTCGTCAACAGAGAGTGGCATGATTCTTTGTGTCTCCCTTATTGAGGTCTTTACGTGATTCTAATATTTGGAAGTCCACGCAGTAACTTGTTAACCTTCATGGGTCTAGAAATTGGTTGACCTTGATACTCAAGACCATTCATGATTTTTGTAAAATGACTAAACATGTCAATGATAGATTCTCTTGGTTTCATCCTGAATGCTTCATATTGACCGAGCATAATATTGATTCTGGTTTCTTTCACTCAATTAGTTCCTTCATAGGTGATGTGCAATCTATCCCAGACTTCTTTAGCTGTTTCACAAAAAGATATTATGTTATATTCAGTAGGAGATAATGCACAATATAAAGAATAAATTACTTTTGCGTCAAAAAGCTTGTCTCTTGGTTATCTCTTCTTGAGTCACCTCGTTGGACTCAACAACTTCTTTTCCCTTTCGAGACTGTTGTAGTTTTAGGAATGATTCCTTTATCTACCATATCCCATTCAAGAGGGTCTTTCGATCTTAGGAATGCCTTCATTTTGTTTTTCCATATATTGTATTCATTCCCATCAAAGTAAGGTGGTCTGGTATTGCTTTACCCTTCAACTAAACCTAAAGCCAACATATTAGCCATGGATTGTTAACTCTGAAGTAAAAAACACTTCAATTTAAATGAGTACACATGCTCTAATACCAATTGTGAATGCTAGTATGAGCACCTAAATGGGGTGAATAGGTGCGAAAACAAACTTTTGCAAAATACAGTGTAAAACTTTACTTTTAACCTGAGTCTATTTAACAGTAGATTTTAAAATAGAAACGTGACTCTAACAATAAAGTTACGAGTAAAGTAAAAGAGTTTAAGGAAGAGAATAAGAATACAAGATTTATAGTGGTTCGGCTTAATCCAAGCCTACGTCCACTCTCCCGCACTAACAGCCCACCGGCTGGATTTCACTATGAATCATAAGAGTCGTTACAATATCACGTTCTTGATTCCACAGTGTAGAGACTCTACTACACTTCCTCAAGGTCTCACAAATGTATAAACTCTTTTTTTAGTACAAGTTTACGCTCAACAATTGAATTAACAAAAAACAAGGAGTTTCAGACTTTGGAATTTATCTATCGCGCACACACTCGAATAACTGGAACATCTTCCTTATATACTCCTCAATGCCTTCATAACCGTTGGCACTTTCCAAATGAGTTCTTCCAATCTACCCGTTGGACGGAATCAATTAGGGAGATCTCGAGTTATTTAAGGAATATGACGATAGCCCACCAATCTTGCTCGCTCATACAATCAGGATCTAGGTTTCCATAAGTAGAACCTTCCAAGTATGCTTTGCCAATCAACGGATCTAAATTACCCAAATCAAAACGAATAATAGATTCCGAGATGCTATATCTAGCCGAAAGATCTTCTTTAGTCGATAGAATCAAATCCTTAAAGAAATACTCAACTCTAGATAAGTCTTTTTTAATGGTCTAGAAACTGTCAATGATGGTAGACTTTGAATCTTGAGTCTAGTGGTTCGGCGGACTTCAGACTTTAACAAAAGAGTCCGCAAGTCTTTAGACTAGACTGATGGAAACGTTTTGTCAGCTTCAAAACAAATACGGAAGTTTTCTCCAACAGTAGGTAGGAGCCTTGTTGGAATCAAAATCCTCAAGAATTCCACTATTTTTGGAAGTCACAATTATTCGACTACCTGGACCAAACCAATGAACCTAATCTCCTACAATAGCATGAAGATTGGATGGCTTTTCCACGTCATCGACAACTAGTAGAAC
Source organism: Eucalyptus viminalis (assembly GCA_014182385.1). Taxonomy (NCBI): domain Eukaryota; kingdom Viridiplantae; phylum Streptophyta; class Magnoliopsida; order Myrtales; family Myrtaceae; genus Eucalyptus; species Eucalyptus viminalis. The sequence continues at coordinate 11,492,833 of CM024530.1, read as the reverse complement.
TTTCATTTCACGAAATATATCCAGGAAATCTTCTATTCTTTCATCAGAAGAAGGATCTTCCCGATCTCTTTCAAGGATATCATGTATCAACTTATTTTGCAAAAACTGTATACCATGATTTTGTGTGGTTTCTTCAACCTCTGCAAGAAAGCTACAACTGTTGAAACAAGAAAAGATGCGGTCGTATACAACCCTGGCAAAAGTCGTCTTGCCAATTCCATCAGTTCCACAGACTCCAATAATGTGCACCTCATCATTGACTTCCATCTTCAGTAAGTCGGTGATTTGCTTTACACGATCATCAATTCCAACTACATTCTGAAAAGCTGCAGTTGCATAATTCCCATATGAGGTTTCCATGTCTGCTATTCATTGTATAGCTTCATCTTTCATTTTCTCTATGCTCTGCAGAAAAAAAAAAAAAAAAACTTCACGAAAGTCCTTTCGTAGACGGAGAAAAGAGCAAACATCACCTGATCGTTCTCTCTCTTATCACATTGCCTCAGTTCCACACATAGATACAAGATATTCATTTGTCTATGCAAAAAAGTGCAGACACTTATTCTAGCATACTCTGATACGTAAATTGACATCTAATCTATTACGATATTAATAAGAAAATTTGGCTAGTAATTCAATCTAATTCGGTGACATTATCATCATGGAATTTGGATCTACTTATCTACTGACCAGATATTCATTTGTCATCACAACAATGGTCATTCTAATAAAATAAATTATATTTTACCACTGAAGAGCAAATGAGTTCCAAACAGCAAATGAGCATTACGGAAATAGGACTAACATCTTAAAATTAATTGCAGACTATTATTATGCTTATTATGATTCTCCTCTTTCTCGAATTCAGAGACAGAAGTACCCATCGATTAGTATCATTTAATATATTATTGCATGCAAAGACATTTCTCTTCAAAAAATGACATCTACATTGCATTTTTTGGATGAATAGACACCGCTCTTGGATGTAATATGCTCGGACTAGACACGTCTCTTTGCGTTTTGAGTGGCATAGTTGCTAGATGACTTTTTTTTTCATGCGACTTGCAGCTTTTGTTTCGTATAGAATTTTTGAATTTAAGATACTCAGCGATCCTTCGAGTTGAGATAACAAATCATTAAAATTTAAGAATCTGGGAATACCTTATCGATGTGTAAGCATCTCAAAGACTCCGATCCATCAAGTCTAGGTATCTTAGGGCATTGCTGTACATGTAACTTGGATAGGTGTCGCAAACATTCCAAGCCGTTGACTTCGAGCTCAAAGCACTCATTGAGAATCAATGTAGTTAAGTGCTCCAAGTTCGACAAATTTGTCAACTCTTTCAATTTGCGGCTTTTCATCTCGTCACCCTTCCACTCCTTTTGTTCTTGCATTTGGAGTGTAAGTTCTGGTGACGAGATCTTCTATACATTTGGTCTTTCCTCAATATATTTCTTACCTTGTACCAAAAAAAGAGTGTCAATAGTCCAATGGGAAGCTCTGAGAGACATATAAGCAAAAGACAATTAGAAAGAGTGAGTTTCTTGAGATGGGTTAGTTGGGAAAGATGTGGCAATAACAGCATCTGGCAGGTGATACCTAGAGAGGTCAAGCCAGAGGGCGGTTGTGGTAATTTTCGATTTTCGAAGCTTTTTGCAATATTGAACATCGAGGTTTTGCAAAGAAGAGAGCTTAGAAATGCTTTCTGGCAAGCCCAAAATGCCCGACATGTCTAGATCAAGATTGTTTAGCAAAACCAAGTTGCCTATATTACTAGGCAATCCTTTCAAACTTTTGTAGCGTGAAGCTCTCAACTCTTGGAGTTTCGCCATCATTGCAATGGCACTAGGCAACTCTGTAATGTGAGTTCCACAAATGTCCAAGATTCTCAAATTTTGTAGATTCCCAACTTTTTCAAGTAACTTCACAATCGTTGTAGATTTTAAATCCAGCTTAGTCAATGATGCCAAATTTCCAATCAAGTCAGGAATTTCTCTCAGCGATGGACATTCCTGTAATAATAAGTGCTGCAAAGATGTTAGATCACCTATGGAGTTGGGTATCCAGGTTAATGATGCACAATAAGAGGCATCAAGAGTCCTAAGCACCTTCAAAGAACCAACTGATTCTGGTAATTCCTTGATCCCTGAATGAGATAGGTCCAATTGAGTCAACAATGCAAGAAAGCCCATGGCATTTGAAAGTTGAGCAAGTCGTCCACAAAACGAGGCACGTAGAGTCTCCAATTTCATCAGACCACCACTCAAAATGGGAATATCTTGTATTGCAGTCTCATTTAAGAGAAGTTCCCTCAAGTCTTTCATTCTAACTACTCCTACCGGTAACTCCTTCAATTTGCAACACCTCTCGACATTCAAGGAGATGAGGGTCTTGATGTTCCCAATAGAAGGATGAATCTCTTCTAGATTCTCACAATCTTCAAGAATCAAAATCTTCAATCTTTCAAAAGTAGATAAATTGGGAGTTCTTCTTAAGGAATGACAATGTGAGAGGTTGAGAACTCGAAGCTCAATTGCCATTTGAAAAAAAAGAAAAAGAAAAAATAGAGAATAGCTCAGTGAGATTGGAACGCTACAACCTATGGTTTTCCGCTACTTCTTGATTTTCTTGGACTTTTTTAAATTCTTCAAAAATACATGCTCCACTACATCTTTTTTTAGACTTTCTAAAATAATATATAAATGTTTCATAGCTCGGTTCCCATGCTATCATTGCTATGATGTACACTACTTTATACTTGTTCTATTTAAGTACTTCCAAGTAGTAGTGTTTGGCTACGTCACCAACAAATAATTTTTTAAAAAAAAATATCTAAACCGAAAGGAATGCTAGGGGTATAGAAGTGCTAACTATATTTCTCTATTGCCCTAGGCATATCTTCCAATTTGGCTAAAATAAATATCAACTTATTAGCGTCACGAAAATAACATATCAGTCGCCCTCCCATAACTATTATAAAACAACGAACTTATTTTTAAGTAGTAGTGCTAACTTTTGTTTCTAAAATAATTGATTCTGTCTATGACCATTCAACCAATATTACATGTAAAAAGCGGTTAGTGTTTGTGTGAAAGTCACCAAACCATACCTAAATAGTTATAACCTTTCATTTATCATGAAATAAGATTGACATAGAACTATAACAAGAATCACCATAGAGACATACCTTTACGTGGGGAGAATTTCACTTATAAGCCATAGACAACTTAGGTTTAAATATTGCAATTATATTTTAAAAAGATTTTAAATAAACATGGGTAAAAGAAAGTTCTCTTTTAGTATGTCCAATGTAAAGCATGACCGGTTCTTAGGATGTTATCTATTTAAGATAGTGAGGGAAGAAGATTATGGTATATTTAGGTGCCTACATGTTCCTCTTATATTTACAGGAATCCTTAATCTGAGGAAGGATATTAAACTTTTCTGAAAGAAAGAAAGGAGAACATGCCTTCTATGTATCCTACCTTGAGTGGACCCCATCCTCTCCATTCCTTTGAACTCTCACTCCATGATAGATTGAGCACGACTAATTTCTTCAGATGAAAGTTAGCCGCGGTGAAATTGGAGGGACAAAATTGCCATTGAAGCCATCTTAATTGAGAAAGCAAGTTCTGAAAATCTCCAGTGAAATTCGCACCATTCACTTGAAGGAATCTCAAGCTGATTAATTCTTTAAATTGCTCAGCTTTGTAGCTTCTGCACCCACATTTGTCTTGACGAAGGCCTTCAATCTTCCGGGTGCCCTGCATTTAATTAACATTATGCACTGTAAGTTTTGTATGACAAGATGAGAATAACTATATAAAAGAAAAGATGGACAAAAATTAATTTGTTGTCGTACTATTGTGGTGTAAGCTTTTCGCTTTTAACTTCGTGAAATGAAAGTGGAAGCATAACATTTATCTGATTTATCCAAAAATATGAAGCTCAAGAGGGTTTTCCAAACTTTTTCTCTACTAATTTTGCCCTTCGCAACTTGCACCTCTTGAATTCCAAACTTACTTTTTTTCTTTTTTATCTTAAAATAGAAGGCTTCTCTTCATGGACACGCTACTTTAAGTATATCTGGAACAACACAACTGTAACTCATCTCATTTATATGCGGAACAACTGAACTCTTACAGTCCAAATACATCTATCAAACTTGCCATCAAAACATGTATCCCAATTTATGGATCCCAATTGTAGAATCCCCCACTTTTTTAGTGTTTACAATTCTCAATAAAAAAGAAAAAATGAAAACGAGAATGTTATCTCAAATGATACGGGTGTGTTTTCCATTCTTTTTTTACCATGCGTTTCTTCCATTAGTGTTTTTCATTGTACACGGCAAGAAAAATCGATAATTTATCAACTGTTATATAAAGGAATTTTTACTCCTCTTTTTATTACTACAGATGTTTAATTCTATCTTTTCATTGTCGTGTTGATATTGTTACAGTCAACTAGGAGTCCTCATATTTTATCAATTTGCACATAGATTAATGAGATTTTACTTATAGAGACATTGGACATAAAGATTGATCAAATTAAGGTTACATTTCTGTGTCGTTGTAAACCAGATATTGTAGGAACTCAAATTCGTTTTAAGTTCTAGGCGATGAATTGCACGTTTAACACAATCATGTGTCATCATGGATTTGTTTGGTGGTTTGAATGTTTCCTTCAGAATTCTTACTCCTTCAGTTGAGGCGCTACTTATTTTTACTTCAAAAGTATCTTGTATATTTATCGCATTTCTGTCAATAACTTCATAGATAATTCTAAGTAATGTTATATTGAGTTCTACATTTTCGTTTGTGCAAAAATATACTTGCTGAAAAGCATCGGTAGCGTGTTTTTCAATGATCATGTTACTTGATTATACTTTGCATCTCAATGTTTATATTTAATGTTTTTAATTAAAGATATTCACGACATTTGCACATGCTTGTTTGATGCTTGTACAAATCATCCATGTGTTACAATTGCTTTAGTTTTTATCGTCCACGCTGTTAATGAAAATTAATAATCGCACGAAATTCGAAACCTTATTTATTAACATGATAACAAAAATTAAACTTGAAATTATTCGAATGAGCCATTTCTTTGAATTTTCCCACTTTTCACTGATATTATGCATATCAATCTCATTAATAAAATCTGATAAGTCACTTTTTCCCCAATAGATATTCCTCCATAACATCATGCAATGACACATAACCTTCACACTTAGATTTAATAATAAACAATTATTTTGACTGAAATTTGACTATCATAAAGTGATAAGAGCTACATGTAATTGTGCATTTAATCATATTATTATATAAGGATGTTATTAACTAATATTATGTGAATACATGGTCCAAAAACTTATGTGATAATCATTTTTCTTTCAAAAATTTAGAATTGACATTATTTCTTATCCTAAATTTGAGGGAAAACTCCAAATAAGGGTTTGAAATGCTCTCATTTTTTCAAATAAAAGCCTAAAATATACTTTATTTTAAATAAAAGCACTAAGTACCTCATTTTCTCAAATAAGGACTTAAAGTGGGTTTTTATTTCAAATAAGAACCAAAAGTAGGGCTTGATCTCATTGGATGGACAAAGGCATTTCATCCTTTACTTTTTTCTTTTTTTTTTTCTTTCCTTTTTTACTTTTTTATTTTTTTTTTTTTTCTTTCTATAAGAAAGAAAAACGAAAAAAAAAAAAGGCTAAAATAAAAAAGAAACAAAAAGAAAAACCACAAGCCCTTTGCCTATGGCCGCCCCATCACCAACCCTCACCAGATTTGGAAGAGGGCTGCAACCCTCTCCCCAATCCCCCAATCCCAGCCCTCACCCGAGTCTTTTCTATAGAAAGGTAAAAACATGACAAGAAGTCTTAAGACTTGTCACGTAAATACAATTGAATCTCAAAATTTATCAAATTAGTCTAATAAAGTCTTGTTAACTCCGTCAATTTAATTAATGAAAAATGCTGACATTACTTTTTTATTATTCTCTCTTCTACGTGGATGAAACATAAAGGATAACACTAAAACGATGTCTTTTGGTCCAAATCTGTTTTTTTAATCAAAATAATGATTAAATTAAATTAAATTAAACCAAAAAAAAAAAAAAAAAGACAGCAGCAAGTAGGCTTGGCTTTGCAAGCCCTCACCGTTCCTGCCTCACCATCATTAGAAAGGGTTGACGATGGTGGGGCAAGGGTTGCCTGGGTCGTGGGCGCTAGCCAATGGCCGGCAAACTTGGTCGGTCGCAAGTAAGGGCATAGAGGCCCTCCCCAAGATCAAGCGAGGGTCACCAACCCTCGCCCCAATCTAGGTGAGGGTTGACGACCTCAGCCAACCCTTAGGTGGGCGGCAACGATGAAAAGGGCCTATAGGGCCCTCGCCTAGTTTTGTTGCTTCCTCCTTTTTTAAGTTATTTTTAATTTAATTTAAGTAATATATAGATTAAAAAATGGATTTGGACCAAAACAATATCATTTTTACTACGTCAACACCATGTAGGACAAATAGGAAAGAGGATTAAAAAAATATATAATTCACGCTTAGTATTTTCAGTTATTCATTATTGCACCAATTTGATAAGTTTTAAGACTTGAGCATTTTCTGAATTTTCAAAACTCAATTGCATTTCTATTACAAGTCTTAGGACTTCTAGTGTACATTCCTTTTTTTTTTTTCTAAATAACATAAACTTTTTTTTTTTGGTCGATAAATAACATAAACTTCAATATGTAAGTTCTTTTGCCTTTTTTTTGCCTGGGTGATAACTTCTTTATATTGGGAGATTATGTGACATCCCGATTTTCCGATTCTATTTTCAATAAATTGAGACGGGCATTTCGTTGGCACGCATATAGTTCTTTTCATTGAGTCGGCCACTCATGTGAAACTAGTCATCGGGTGAAGGTTAAGAGTTTCTAATACATCGACTCGAGAATTTGACCGGGAAGCGATCTTTCGACCGAGTTAATCTGCAAGGGTCATTACGGCACAATTAAAATCGATTAGAGATCGGAGATAGGTCGACTCGACAGGAGGCATGTGATCGGGTGTGGGTGATTCCACCGGATCGCACAATTCTTGTCGATCGAAGACGGACCGACTTTTCTATCGATTGGAGTACCTGTGTTCGTATTTGAAACCTTGAGATTACCTCGACAACCGAAAGCCGCCCGTGTTTCAAAGATGTACATTGTGGCTTGAGATGATCAATCACTTGGTCAAATGCATGAAAATTTCTAAATGCTACCCCCGGTAGGTTGGACCGCGCCAGTATCGTGCCAAAGTGAAATTAACCGTGGAATTGAGATCGAGTCGAAATTGGAAGTGCGGGTGTGTCACAAATCATTTCGAGGATCATTGAATCATCTTTGGAAGATTTTTCATGCAATAAGAGTTTTTTAGCAATTAAATTAGAAAATGGCTAATTTGGCTCAAGAAATTAGTAGGCCGTTTTTGGTCGCGCTTTTGGGGACTCAAGTTGATTTTATAGACAAGTGAAGATGTGAATTGAAGTGTGGTGGCATTGAATTTATTTTATGGGATTTGATTTGATTGATTGGAAGAGAATTGATGAGAATTGAAGAAATGGGACGTGGTGGCCCCGGCGGAAAAATAAAATGGACCCATTGGAGTATGGTTGTGGGAGATAGTGGAGTGTGATGTCATGCATGAGGTCATGGTGGGCCACCTTGGTTGGATGAAAGAAAAAGAAAAGAAAAAGAAAAGAGGGAAATGGAAGTGGTTTCTCTCTCCTCTCCTCTCCCTCTCTCTCTCGCCCGACCACCCCTCCATCTCCATCTTCTTCTTCCTCGGACGCCACCAGCAGCTCGCCGCCCGCCCGCCTGCACGCCATCGTCGCCGTCGCGGTCGCCGCTCGCTGCCGCCGCCCCGCGCGTCTCCGCCCGCTCACCGTCGCAGCCCTGCGAGCTGCTCTGCCCAGCCACCTCCGTTTGCTGCTCGGGATCTCAGATCTGGTCGGACGCCGAGTAGAAACCAGCAGCTCCGCCTATCGCCGTTCGCCGCCGTCGCACGCCGTCCTCGCCCCGCGTCGCCTCGCTGCCGTGCTGCCGTCCGTCTCCCTCTCGCTCGCTCGAACGCCGTCCGCCCCGTCCAGTTGAGCTACCGTCGCTGCCCAGCCCTGTTCGGCCAGCCAAGGCCGCGAATCAGCCGCCGTGAGCCGCCGTGCTCCCCCGCCGGAGCCCGCCTGAGCTGCTGCCGCCCATCCCCGCCGTTCCTCCGCCGAATCGCCGCCGGATCAGCCCCTTCTCGGCCGCAACCAGCAGCTGGAAAAATGGGTATTCCAGCTCGGTTTTGGCCCGTTTTGGCCGCCTTCCCGAGCCCGGATGCTCAGTCCGCTTTGAGGAAAGTCGAAATTATGCTTAGGGAGGTTTAGTTTATGTTAAGTATTATTAGGTTGTTAGTTTAGGTTAATTAAGAGTAGATTTGATTAAGGTTGTAGTTTAATTTAAAGTGTGCTTAATTAAGGGTAAGTAGGTTTATTTAAAATAAGCCTTGATTTGACATAAATGAATTTACTTTTGATTTATTTAAATGTCTCGAAATTATTATATAATTTAATAATATATTTTATTCGAAATTAATAAAATATTATTATTTAATTATTTTCGGAATAAATTAAATTATTTGTTAAATTCCGAAAATTTTGTCGGACCCTAAATTTCGGAATTTCGTGCCGATCGCCTTTGTGTAGTGATTTTGAAATTGATGATTGGATATTATAAATTGAGTGTGGATTTCGAAAACTATGGATATTATTATTTAATGAATTTTCGGAATAAATTTAATTATCTATTAAATTCCGAAAATTTTCTTTGGGACCTTATTTGCTCAGAATTTCGTGCCGATCGTTCTTTGTCTTTAGTAGAATCTCAAATTGATGATTGGTTGTGATGAATTGAGTGTGATTGCGATTTATAGGGATTCTTTATGAAATCCTAAGTGTAGAAATTGATGGGAGATTGGCGTGATTGACCACCTATTAGAGGTCGTGCCCAGTGAGGCCGTGATGTACCACCTAGGAAAGGTCGTGCCCGATGAGGCCGTGAAAAACCACCTATGAGAGGTCGTGCCCGATGAGGTCGTGAAATACCACCTATTAGAGGTCGTGCCCGGTGGTAGTGATAAACCACCTATGAGAGGTCGTGCCCAGTGAGGCCGTGATAAACCACCTATGAGAGGTCGTGCCCAGTGAGGCCGTGATAAACCACCTATGAGAGGTCGTGCCCAGTGAGGCCGTGATAAACCACCTATTAGAGGTCGTGCCCGATGAGGCCGTGATATGCCACCTATTAGAGGTCGCGCCCAATGGGGTAGTGAATTGCCACTGTTAAAGGTCACGCCGAGTGGGGCCGTGATGCCACCGATTTAAATTTGCCGAGTAGGGCCGGGATTGAGAGCAATGATTGATTTGCTAGAATGACATGTAATCGGCCGAGAATCGATTGATCGTCGAGGCGATCCAAGTGGTTGGTGTTTGATAATGTGATTGTGCCATGGTTGTTTGGTTATCATAATTGCACGTGGTTGGTTTATATAAATTGTGCTAACCTGCAGATAAAGGCTGAGGCGAGGTAAGTCTTATGTGTGATGTGGCTAGGCCACCCGGGGCGTATTTTCTTTCTAATAGGGGTTTAGGGGTTGAACTTGCCGAGACATCGTCTCATCCCGGTTGTGGGATTAAAATTTCAGGTCAGTGGACGGAGCGGCCGAGATAGCTTTGGTTGGCCTTGAGGAGTTGCAGAAGTGAAGTCATAAGGGTTGGAGAACGTGTCCTACTAGTTGGTTGTAGGATAGTTCCCCTTTTGTCGAGCTGATCTATTTTGTAGAAAGTCCAGTGTTGTATTTAAACCCTTTGTGTTTGTAAATGAGTGTTTGGTATTGTGATTGATTGCCTGCTTTTCTATCCCAAGTTAAATGTTGTCAGGGGATTTGTTTCGCTTCCGCATGCGTAAAGAAATGAATGGGTCGGCGACATATCCTGGGATGTCGCATTTTTGATCGACCGTAGTGGGATGTGCGCGCGCTCGAGGTTCGGGGCGTGATAGATTATCAAAAAAGTCATAAATCTACTATAATTGTGTCAATTTAGTCAAACTTTTTTTTTATCAATCCAATCATAAACCTTCTACAATTATGCTAATTCAGTTCATCTGGCCAAATTTGGCCCGCTGACGCTAACATGAATGCTAATTAGCAAATGCTAACGTGACAAATTTTAAATAATTTTTAATTTTTTGAATTATTATTTTTTTTTATTCTCTTATTCTATTTTTTTTCCCCTTCTTCTCCTTCCTTTAGTTGACAGCGGTTGGCCAAAGGCAAGGGCAGGACGAGCCTCGCCCAACCATGGTGAGACTGACCACTACCACTGGTCAACCTCGCTAGTAGCTAGCAAGGCTTCTCGCCCAGTGATGGCGAGGCCGAGCCTTGCCAAATTTGGCCATGGCAAGCAAGAGCCTTGCCCTCGCCAGATTTGGCGAGGCCGAGCTCAACCATGACGACAACGACCTCTGTCAACCCTTGCCTAAAGGAAGGAGGAAGAGAGGAAAAAGAAAAGGAAAAAATAAATAAATAAAGTTACCACGTCATCGTTCGCCGGACATCCACGTTAGCGCTAGCCGGCCAAATTTGGTCGGATTGACTAAATTAACACAATTGTAATAGATCTAAGATTGTTTCAGTAATTTTCGCTCTTTTTATTGCGTGGAAAGAATGGTTATTTTCTCCAATTTTTAAGTGTTTTAGATTGTAATAGTAGTAGAAATATAGTGCTATGTACAATATTTAAGACTCGTATTTTCTGCTGTAATGCAATACCTCCTAATTTTTTAGATTAATTAGAATGTATATGTATGATTATCTCAATCTGAGTAAACTACCATTTCTAGAAAGAATCTGAAAAAAAAAAGAGAAAAGAGAAAGAAGAACGCATGGATCATAAGAAGAATGTGAAATGGTGAGTTGTATGAGTTTGTTGCAAGGCATTTCTGCTTATCAGCAATTATTTCATCAACAATTCGGTTCATTCCTCAAACCAATCTGGAAACTCAAAATGGGAAGAGTTAGAGAGAAATGGGTAAGAGTGATAGAGCATTCTTCTCGCATTTGCTGGAGTTCCCATTAAGTTGACTTTGAGTATCGTTAGTGTGGCAATTTAAATTATCAATGTAAGTCATTATTGACCACCTCTTTAGTTTTTGTAGATTTTGAAAAGAATAGAGAAGATCAAAATCTTGATATCAGTGTGAGTAGAAAAAGCTAAAAGCACTTCTTCTGCTTCTTTTGTCATAAGCTAAAAGTACTTTTGAGTGGTGAATATTTAAGTAAGATATTTATGGCTCTATTAGTTCCGTTTTTGTAAAATTCGAACTTTTTTCTTGTAACTTCATATTTTAATCGAAAGAACTTACCACAGAACATATGACATCGAGTCATAAAAATATATCAAGCTTTAGTTGCATATATATATATATATATATTTTATAGCAATAGATGCAACACGTTTAGATTATTACAAACACGTTGCGTTGCAAAATTGACTAGTTTAATGTGACATCCTGAAATTCGATCCCGTTTCAATAAAGTGAAATGGGCATGTCGTCAACGTGCCTATGGTCATTTTTCTCTGTTCGATCACTCACGAGTTAACTAACCTATTGGGTGAAGCCGTTAAAGGATGTATCTGCAATAAAATCCCTAAAAGCTACTCAATTGGTTGGATTTGACTAAAATGCGTCGATTGATTCTAACCATAAAATTTAATTTGGTCTCGAGAATCGAATATTCGGCGTGTCACAATTCATTTTTAGGACCGTCTCATCGTCTGTCAATTTATTGACAAGTCCGAAATTTCAAGAAAGAAATTATCGGAGGAAAAAATCGAAGAACAAAAGAAAATAGAAAGGGAAAGAGAAAGAGAAAAGAAAAATAAGAATAATATGATTAGTGAATTTCTTTTCTCTCTTTTTCTCTCTCTTCTCTCTCCTCTCCTCTCCCCCTCGTGCGAAAACCCTCCCCACCGACTGCCCCCTGCTGTCTTCCACTCTGCTTTCTTTTATTATTTATTTTTTTTACTAGTCAAATCTCTCTCATCTCTCCTTCTCTCTCTCTCTCGTCACTCTCTCTCTTCTTCTTCCTCTCCGTGCGTTCGAACGAACGGAACCAGAAGCGGAAGAAGACGAGCAGCAGCAGCTCGCCTGAAGACCGGAGCTGCCATCGCCGTCGCAGCCACGCCGGCCGCCGTTCGCACCACCCGCGTGACGCCGCGCACTCCGCCACCTCCCGCCCGCGCCTACCGTCCCTGCCATGCGACCCAACTCCTGTTCGGCCTCTGTTTAGCCACCGTGAGTGGCTGAGCAGACCGCCGGAGCCGCCGTGCAGCCTCGCCGGACCGCCGCCTACCTTCCCGACCCCTTGCCGCCCCCAACCCTCTCTCTTTCTCTCTGTTTTGCAGCCGAACCAGCAACCCACCGAGTGAGTTTCCAGCCGGCTCGTGGGCCGCTTTGGGCCGTTTCCGGGCCTCGAACCCGAGCCGTGCTTTGGGAGGAATCGTTCCTCGTGTCGTCCCCGTCGGATTGATACATTTTGCGCGCAATTCCGGTGAGTAATCTCACTAATCCTTGCTTAGTGGACTAATTACATTTAAGGGTTGTTTAGTTTTAATTAATTAGGTTTAGGTGGTTAGATTAGTATGGATTAGTGTTTATTAGTCAATTGTGATGCGAATTAGACAAATTGAGTGTGCATTTAACAAGTAGACATGGTCTACTATTTATTGAGGGTAGCCGGGATTTTTCCCGACCCTAATCGGGCTTCAATTTGATAATTCGGGCCTAAGTGGAATTTTTGGCATTTAAATATTATTTTTCAGTATTAATTAATTATTTATTTATTTTCCGAAAATTCAACTGGGATGGCCAATGACCGTAATATTATGATGATGACCGTGGTGAAATCCGTTTATTTAATCGGGCTTTATTTTGAGCTAAATTGAATTTTTAATTTTAATTATTTATTTTTTGAAATTAATTAATTAATTATTTATTTTTCGAAAATTAAGGTTGAGATGGCCGACGACCGAAATCTTGTACTGATTGTCGTGGCGTAGTCCGTTTATTTAATTGAGCTCTACGTTGCATGGAATTAAATAAATTGTGATATTTTAGGGATTTACCCTAAATTGATTGAAATTGAATTATTGATTGGTAGTTGGCCGAGTATGGCTATTTAGCATTTTGAATACCTTGTTGAGCTGTAAGTGGGAGAGAGTGGTGAGAACTAACTGAGATTTCTATTGGCTGAGACCGATTAAGTATGAAGTATAGACAGGCGTGGTTCGGTGATTAAGGATATCACTGTGCGAAGACGGCGCCTTAAAGAACGCACGTAGACTGTCTGTGATCTACGACGGACGTGGTTGGGTGATGAGGAATATCACTGTGTAGAAACGGCGCCTTAAAGAACGCACGTAAACCGTTTGTTATTTACGTCACCTTGGCGGAAGCGACGCCCGAAAGCATTGATGTGGCTCTGTGACCGATTGCACTATGGGAGGTTATATAGTGTGGAACGAATGACCTAGGAATGGCCCGACTGACATGTAATCGACTAGTTTGATTGATCAATGATTTGATCCGATTGTTGTAATTTGATTGATTGTTCGTTGTAATTTATGAAGTGTTTGTATATAACCTTAAATTGCAGGTTGAGACTGAGGCCAAAGTAAGTCCTCTGACTCGTGCTGTGCTTAGGCAACCGAGTAGTGTATTGGTTCCCTAATTGAGTCTTAGTGGGGTATAACTCGTTGAGACGTAGTTTCATCCCGGTTGTGGGACAACATTTTAGGACCCCGATGAGGAGCTGAGGAGGAGAAATCTGAGAAGGAGAACTCTGAAGGGAAACCTAAGGAGAAGAATTTTTGGAAGAAGAAGATACTACCGAGAGGGATCTGGAGTACGATCCGGATGAGGACTGAGATCCCATACTCTTTTGTGAATCCTATCTTGATGTTAATAGAGTTAGAGTAAAAAGTTGTGAATAGTTGTAAAGTACTGTGGTTTGTGTTTTATATAAAAGTTTGGTTATAAGTTTCACTATGAAAAATATGGCCCTGTTTTTCTAACCCATTGTTTTACTGTTTGGGGATTTATAACTGCTTCCGCATGTGTTTAAAAATGAAAGGGTCGGCGATACATAGTCCTGGGATATCGCATTATAAAATCGATCAATAGAGAAGGATGTGTGCGTGCCCGAGGATCGGGGCGTGACATTTAACATATTACAGTGGTTACTTACTATGGTAATCACTACAAACAGGCTGTAGTAACTACCACCTGTGTAATAGCTATTACAGCCAGGATGTAAAAGCTATTCTCAAATTACTCATGTCTTTCTTCTTCACCATTGCTCAACGAAAGTTACAATATTAATTAAAATCGAAATATATATCAGGTATAAGTGATTATATTCATAATATTTAGTAATGAAAACATCAGTTATTACCTATCTCAACTTTGATCGCTTGTTATATGCTTAAAAAATATGATATTAAATAATAGGTAAATAATCAATGAATATTGATTATGTTAGCTTGATAATATATATTCATTTATAATATACCAATTAACATTATATTAGTTGCTCCTTATTAGGTAGTCATCTGAATTGTACATAATTTAATATTATACTTCATAATGAATGCCATCTTATTTACTTACTGCATAAATGATGCTCGTTTGTGATCTAGTTGTTATGTCAGTCATACTATTAAATATGTAATAAATGATATTTATTTTTATATAAACACATCATCTAATCAAGTAAAAATCCTGATCATAAATTAATTATTATATTATAAATAAAATTCATATGTTAAATTTTAGACTCTTGATGATATATATGGTCTATTATACCTATCATCGGCTCTTAAAGTAATAGTTACAATAATCACAGGATATGTGTTTAACTTTAATTTATAATCATAAATAAATTACTAAAATATAAACATTCGAAGTGGTAGATTATATATCTAATAATTTAATCGGGGTATTAAACCATGATCATGTTTGATTATTAAAGTAATAATTAAAATATTTACTCTATTCATTATTTTAGGGGTTTTTTCTGTGAATTTTGATTCTATTTCCCTTATTACTCATGTCGTTCACGAAACCAAATAGTGTAATGACTATTACATCACTTAAACAAAAAAGCATGTGGCTATTTCAGCTTTATTATATTATAGAATAATAACTGTTACATTAAAGCCTTATTCCATGATTGTAAGCATATGGCTATTGCAGCTTTATTAGATTTCGTTGAACTTGAGAAGAATATGGAAGATCGATACCTTGAGACTAGAGGGCACAGCATAAGCTAATAGTATTTTGAGTATTATAAGTCTAGGTAAAATATTTATTGCTCTATTAGTCTCGTGAGAAACTTTTTCCTTGAAATATGGACAAATGGAAGTTTTAACTCCTAAAGAAGCACTTCCTGAAGCATCTCCGAATGAAATTGATTTCTACGTACTGAAATACACGTCCTCAGGCGTTTGCCACGTGGCAAGCCGGAGCAGGAGGCTCGCCTCGCTTAGTCAGACCACCACCCCCGCAGCTCCCCCTAGATTCCTCCACTCCTCGGCCAAGCGGACGAAGAAGATGGACGGCAGCGCGAAAAAGCAAAGAAAAAAAAAGGGAACAATAAAGAAAAAGAAAAATTCGACGGTGGATTTTACCTGTCCGATACTAGCCGGCCAAGCAAAAACAATCGGCACCAATAATACGTTAATGTTAATAATTTCCTACCTAAATTAGTCAAAAAATAATTTTGAAAAAGTATCGAAAAGCTTAAAATTAAATTGATCAAATTAAAAAATTTAAAATTGAATTGCCACTTACATTATGTTTATAAATAATTTGGTAATTTTTCCCACAAAAAATCAAAAGAAGAATACAAACATCGAACATGTGCATCAAGCATGCCTCTAAATAATTTATCATTGTCAGATTTTCCAACGTAAATTAGCCAAAAGTCAAAAATTGTGTTTATGGATTTCGTTGCTGCATTGAGGTTACAAAAGGAAAATGCCCCCCATCATACTGCTATGAGGTAAAGATATATAAATATCAGTTATCAATAACCAAAAAATTACTCCTCAATTATGTATTATACTTAGGCAATAACGGCAATTAATCATAGGAGCTGTTTTGCTAGTAGAAGTGGCAAGTTTTGGAGACTCGAGAATAACAATAATTTTTTATCACGAACAAGAAAGAGAACACGGACTCACATTCACTAACTAAAGACAAGTAGAGCAAACTCTTTCCTTGTTGTTGTCAAGCACATATATGGCGTCCTCATGATTCCATAATCTGCTACGCTCTTGAGGATTCCTTGGATTTTCTAGACGAACAATTTCCCTTCCCAAATCTCTTATTTGATCATGCATCATTAACTTGCCATCTTTGTCCACTTCAATAAGAGACATTAAACTCAATACTTCGATCCCACTTGTCGGGAAAAAATCACAAGAATCCCACATATAAGTCAGACTTTGTTTAGATGATCCAATAAAAAAACATGCCAAGTCCAAAAATATCTATTGCTCCTCGTAATCTAATGCTTTGTAACTTATCTTTAATGTCTCTTGCACTTTCCTATCAGGCACTTTCTTTAATTTGTTTAAAGCATCTTTCCATACGACTTCTCTCTTTCTAGATAAGAATGAACCAATAACTTCGAGAGCTAAGGGAAGCCCACCAGTAGTAAGCACAATCTCACGAGAGATATCCTCATAACCAGTTTTAGGATAATCCATTTGAAATGCATATCTACTAAATAAAATCAATGATTTATCCAAAGGCAACTCATTGACTAGGTACATGTAGCCCGCCCTAGCCTTATCAACAATGCTCTTGTTTCTAGTTGTGATGATAATTATACTTCCTGCTTTAAACCAATCATTATCAACACACAAAGCATCCAATTGAGTAATGTCATCCATATCATCAAAAAGAATAAGAACTTTCTTCTGTGCAAATCAAGATATGATGATATCGATTCCCTCCTCTACATTAGAAAAATTAAATGAACTTCGTAATATGTCACTAATGAGCTGCTTTGGTAAACATTGAATACCCTCGCCCTTAGAAGTTTCTCGAATATTTGCCACATAGCTAAGATTCTCAAAATGACTAGAAAGTTTATTGTACAACACCCTTACAAGAACTGTTTTACCGATACCGCCCATTCCATAAATTCCAACTATGCTTGTACCATCGAATTTAGCATCTATCAAGCTCATAATATGTTCCCCACGTTCATCAATGCCCACCAAATGTGCCAGAACAGTTAAATTGGAAAGCTTTGTCAACTGGCTAATAACTTTTTCGACAACCATTTTAACTAATATTCATTCGTGCCTGTCAAATAACAACATAAATATTCATTATACAATGGCAACATTTATATTATTTCTCACGGTAAGAACTAGTCATGAGAAACTTTTGTAGAGAATAACGTACCCGTTTTCAATTTTTTCTGATTCCCATCCTTTTAAAGTACTAACTTCCTTGAGTGCTTCTTTCCATTCCTTCAAAACCATTTCGTCTGAATTCTTTTTATGTGCATTGATCGCATCTTTGAATCTCCCTGTAAGATGTCGCAGTTCTGAGGGTTCCACTTTGTAAAATATGGGTAACACTATTTGCACTATGCTTCTCTTGCATTTCAACATGAAAGCCAGCTCATGAAGGCACCATTTGCTGAAAGCATAGTTCTCTGAAATAATTGGAATTGAGATCTTAGACTGTGAGATAATCCAGCGAAGATCCGGTCCAATCTCCTCACCACCATAGACCTCATTGTTGTGTCTAAACACATGAATTCTTGCATCGACAAGGTTCATATAGAGATAATCGGTGAAACCTTTACGAGTGTTTATCCCTCTAAAGCTCATGAATACTTTGTAGTCATTCCCTTTCGAGGTCGACGAGGACAACGCCCCCATATAACGGATCTTCTGAATGAGTGGCTTCTTTTCTTTCCATCTCGAGAGTTTTGTTCTAATACAAAGGCATTAAAAGAGATTCATGGAGCAGAATCTCGAAAGAAGGGAAATATGGAATCCCAGATCTGGAAATTGCAAAAAAATCCCAGATCTCGAAAGAAGGGAAATATTAAGCTATTTGATCCATTAGAAAAATTATGGGCAATAAAATCAAATTTGTTCCTGATCTCAATGGTGCTGAGGTTTTCATGCATTGACTTGCACTTATATAGTGTCATAATTTCATTATTTGTTGGTTTACCTTTGAAACATAAAGCAGAGTTGTGACGAAGAGGAACGGGTGCCAGAGCAAGAGCCAGAACGGGAGTATACACCTGCTGGACTCGCTCTAAAGCAATACCTCAAAGCAGAGAGGCCTCCCACAAGTTTGCAGAGCAAATATCTGCTGAGAAATTGCTACAATATTTTCCCAGTCAGCTAGCTGGGTCCCAGATGATGGTGGTGCAAGTAATGCACTTGCACCGAGGAAGGCCAGCCAATCTTCCATACTGAGCCTATCTTTCCTACCGACCCGCACCCCATCTGACGTTTCAGAGAGAAATTCATGGCAATAACATCATAATTATGGACAACCGGAGTATCTCTCTCCTCAAACCAGAGGTTATTGCAATAACATTTTATGCTCATGTATAATTTGGTTGGATCATTTCTCTTTTGCAGCCAAAAATTGGTTTTCCTTCGGTTAAGTTGTCTAGATTGCGTATAGCACATTGACAGTTATGTGATACGTTAATTTGATTTCTTGGCTAGTTCTTTATTTGTTAGCTTTTGAAACATTACAAATCAAGCATGTCATTGGCAGCAGATATATTGCATGAACATTAATGACGTACGTTGCATGTTATAGATTTGATTGTCTTAAATTCTCACTTCTGCTCATTTTGAAAGCGATCATTCTCCTAACTATTTATAGGGCCAATAGGATCTGCTAAAGTGGACCCTGCAGAGTCCCAAGACTCTTACCTGTGCCGGGTGTCTCTGCCAGGGGCAAGAAAATATCCAGTACGTAATTAATACCCAACTTAATAGGTACTCAACAAAGTCATGATAACAACTAATATTTAGCAGAGTGAGGAATCCAGAAAGATATTTTCTTTTTCTTGTATGGTGTTATTTCTTCATTCTCGAGACTTTCAATTCGTATGGTGATCTGAAGGTAATGACACATTCTTTGAATTTTGCTTTTATGCTGCCGCATTTAGTTGTGAACTCGACACGGACAGTGAGGTCTTGATTGAAGGAGAAGCAAGAACAGAAAACCTTCATCAATCAGGACACATGACTCTCTCCTTTCACTTGCTGTTTATCCTAACAAGCCTCAACTTTGGTGCGGATGGGATCTTGAAGGGAGCTGTCAAGAAGCTGATCAATACCAGATGACTGTCAGGCAGCTCAGACTTTATGGAATACGCAAGTAGAATTCCTGTGTGCAGTTCTAATGAAGTACTTGTTTGAAAAAAGTAATGTTAAACATACCTGGTAATGGCTTTTCTCTTTACTTGGAATTGATAATTCTAAAACTATTCTTTTCATCTCACTGTTGTATGTTTTACCATTTCGTGATTTGTTATTCATTAATATCTATCGAAGTTGTCTCGATTACTATATTAAAATGATGCAGGTATTGTTTTGGTCGGTTTGACATTGGGCTTTCATGCATCTTTTTTCATATATTCATAGATTATCTGGATACTGTATTGGGTCTTGAGTTCTCGCTAGTCCCTCTGTTATGCTCTCCAAGTCACATCGATATATGAGTTCAAGGCAGTTTCGCATGACCTTGATGCATGGTTCTTCTGGTTGTTAGCATTCTTTAAGTCTCTCCATTGCAATTGCTTGATGCTCTCCAAAGGGCCACATTCAAATTCACAGACTGTCTCCATTCATTTGGTGATTGTGTGATTGATTCCGAGATCTTCTGGAATTATTATAAAATTCCTTTCTCTAAGATTAACTAGCTACCCTCATTTATGTTTCAACATTTTCAGAACATACTGTGAGTAGTATGTGCCACTTGTTGACCTAAGCATATGCCTACCTATATAAACCATTGACTCAACTCCTACCTTTCACACTTTTAGAGCCAAACTTGGTAAAGCCTCTACTTGTTTCTTCTTTCCTTGTATTGCCAGTTAGGAAAACTATCAAATTGCACAAAGAAATTTCATCTTTTTGTGATTTGTTTGCAGAAATGTTTCTGGTTGTGATTTATGCAAGTCATTTTGGTACATGCACCAATAAAGTATAATAACCAAAATAAAGATTACAGCATCAGTGGACTTTATGGATTTTGTTTGAATGGCTTTCATCTGTGGCACCTGCAATTTGCTCACAGAATCTGATTTCTCTGTAAACACAGAGGAAACTTAGTAATTAACTGCTCTCTACGAGACCAAGATAAATCTGGCAAAGCATGCGACTACTATATAAAACAAATACAACTTTGCTATTAGGAACTGTTCAGTCCCTGAATCAGCATATAGAGCAAGGCAGAAGTGCATTGCGGACAAGACCCATGAGTATCCTTAACATGGACATTGCAGAGTCTGACCCTTCCCTGTTCCAGAGGCTCTTCCAATAGGTGAGAAGAGATAGTAAGTTCCTGATGGCCAAAGTTAATATTTGCTCTATATAGTAGTCCCAGTTCTTTGCCAGATCTTACTCGGTTGTTATGGGGTAAGAAGTTGATTGCTTATTTTCCTCCTTGCTCTACAATGCAACCCCAAATGTAATGCAAAACTTCCATATTAGGCTCATTTGACCTGCTGATTTGGCTTGGATATGGTCATCGGTGTGCAAGAGTCAGGATATTTGCCATTTGACCATTTGGTCCGCAAGTTTTGCATCGGTTTCAGTTAACGGTGCTTAAGAAATGGGTATTTTCCCTTCCGTGCACTGTAGCCATCTGAACTGATTGTTTTTTATTAGTTATGACAATAAATGCGCGGAAGAGACAGGATTTTGGCAAGATATATCTTCTTTCTTATGGTGTTATTTCTTTGTATTAGGAGTATGGAGTCACAAGATAAATTATGTTGAAGCACTAATGCATCCTCTAAAACTTGCTATCAAGTTGCTGCAACATTAAATGGTGAACTTTTTGCAGATGGCGGGGTAGAGATTAGAGGAATGACCGTAGCAGGTGATGAGACGGATCACAGGTCTGGGAAGGTGTTTGAGTGGAGAATTGAAAGCCTTTTCCCGACTGGGCTCCTCTCTCTTTTGAGCTGCCTAGACCTATTGATCACACAGTTCACCGGCAACTTCAGTGCGGATGGGATTTTCCAGCGATTCATAGAGAAGCGGATGGACAATCGGTAAATCTGGCAACTGCGGCTTCATAGGAGTATTGACTTCATAAAGGGAAAATGTCAAGAGCGTTTCCGGGCACTTGCTAAGGCTCTTTAGTTATGCTTTTGTTAAGTACTTTTCAAAAAGTTCTTCGTCTCGTACGTTAGTCCTCATCCATTCTACTAATGAGATATATTTGCCCTTTAAAGTATTGGATGCTCTTGTTTTCCTATAGAGAATATGTTGCTCTGCACATAAAATTAGATTGTGCAAGCAAGTTTATCTGGTTGTGATTTCTCGCTTGTTTTCTCATTACCTATGCTGAGGTACGGTAAGCCAGATGAAGCGTGTAAGATGTTCAAACCGTTGGGCTTTGTTTCAAATGGCTTTCATCTACAATATCGGCACTTCCAAGTCCTAGATATGTCCAAGGGTGTTATTTGGCTTTTCTGGTTTCTTGTCCTAATCTTACCTAGATTTGGTTCATATCACCGTGACAAGATAGAAAAAATCGAGTAAACCTTCATAAAATCAGTATGCGCTCTGGGCACCTTGGATTGGCACATACTATCCACGAGTGACCTTAGAAGGTTGTTAATGGATGATTCTTAACTTAAAAAGGTGGTGTTTTCCTGTATTATGGAATTCAGGGCCCATCAAACAATCTATGGAATTCTTTCATGGGACTGGAAGCGTTAGGGTGCTTTGCAGATGGTGGCATAAATTCTTTTTTTGTAGACTTTGACCAGTGATGGTGAGCAATGAAACCGCAAAGATAGGGATGATTAGCCAAATTAGGACACCTCTATGTAAAGCTTTTGTTATAGAAAATGAGATTATAGTGTTAGTCAATGTACATTCGTCTTACTCAAATGTTGCAAGTGCTAGATTAGCATAAAGATGAGTTAGTGTAGGTGTTTAACCAAAGTGAGGTTACTGAGTGGCTCTGTCCGATACATCACCCTCTGATCAAGTCAATTGGTGCATTTACCTTTCTTTTCTTCTCTTGCCTTGTTCTATCTCCCCAAGCTTTTAGAAGGTTCTTCTGTATGAGACTAAAAGCTTGTATCATATATATTATATCGTCAAAACATCACAAAATTTCTGTCAATAAGGTTCATTTTCTAGTTGTAGTGATGAATTTTTTGCATAATGAGCAGTACTAGCAACCATGAAAAGCCATTGTTAAAACTCTGCCAAGCTTTCAAGAGGACAAAGGGGAAACATGCATATAGTTTACCTGATTTGTGCATCATTTCTTATAGATTCATATTAATTGAAATCGGGACTCTGAGACTGCAGCATGTAGAGTTTTATCTCTTCAAGCACACAAACATACTTGGTGAAATTGAGTTTTACTATGATGACCAATCAAAGGACCAAAGTGAATGGACTTATAACGTAATAAACCAACATCTCATCAGAGTTGAACAATGCTACGTCTTCTAGCCCACGTTATCATGCAAAATCGAAGCAATGTATTCTGTATGACACTGGTATTCTGTAGCCAAAGGCCAAAAAGAATTCGAACACAGCATTTCGATGTTTGAATAACAAAGTTTTCAAGATATCTTCCAACAATACAAAAAGGGAAAATTAAGAGCCACCATATTCTTTATAACAAGAATTAAAAAGTCAACATTGTTCTGATTTCCAATACTTACTAATGTCGATTTTGTTTGTATATCTACACACTCAACAGCTACATAAATTCTTTAGATCCTCTTCCTTGGAGGAGTTCCTAATCATCCCCTCGGTGACTCCAGTAGCAAGTGATATATTTGCACAAACATTTGATTATTTATATGCACGCGCTGTTTCAGACGTAAAAGAAATTATAATGGAGAATTTAGTATTACAAGGCTATTTTATGATTAATATCTTTTTTTCGTTAAAAACTTACTATTCGGCCAAATTCATGTCCTTTCAATTCGGATCTCTTTCTATCCAGCATCTGCAATGCCTACGAGCTTTTCTTCTTATCCATGTTTCTACCACCCCACTCAACGGTTTCTTTAAGTGTTCCCTGTTCCTTGAGCAGCTTTAGGGCACCTGACAGCCCTTTCCCCACTGCAGCTTCATGAATTGTCTCATCCAGAACAACTTCCTCCTCATCCTCATTAACAGGACCTTCATCATTACCAAATTCTTTAAATTCTGTCCAGCCTCCGGGCTCATCTTTTACTTCATTATTAGATGTTACCGATGCTTCGTCTTCATCCATGAAGACATCTTCTGCGTCAGGCTTACGAGAAACTGGAACGAGGGGGTAATGGCACAATTTTAGTAACTCACTTGATAAGAAAATAACATAACATCACATATCCTTTCTAACACCAAAGACCATATCAAGCAATTGGTGGATATAACACCGATTTGAAGAGGAAGTAATTTCAATTACATGAATGAAATCTCAAAATTGCAATGCAAGCCCAATATGCATGTCCCTCTCCCCTTCTCAGTAGAACCAACAGCATTCTTAGCCAGCATATATCATGAAAGCTAACTGTGGTTTTAAAACTAAGCAACTCCAATATGGCCAAAACAGTTGAATAAGTCCACCGCTCTTCAAGACAGCAATACCCTCGACCAGCGATTAGGAATTTAGTTCGGAAGTTAAAATGCATCCCAAATAAATAAGCTACTGTGACTGCATGAGCAACAGACTGCAAGTTGTATGCGAAAAGTTCGCTTGTTTGCAAGTTGTCCAGGATGTTGTTCAATGAGACGCATCAAGTGCATTGCTTGTTCGCACATACACAGAAGGCAAATTCTAAAATAAGTCACTTACAAACAATCTTTCAGTATGCATACAGTGAAAGAATAAGAAATGTAGCTCATTGACCATCCAAACAATAGCAAGATTCTAAACTAAACAGCCAACTTAAACTAGTTTTGACCCAATAAGCAGCAATGCTACCCAAATCAGCAAAAGGCAGTAATCTGAAAAATCTGGAGAACAAAATAAGGGTTCCACAGTTCAGAAAGAAAATATGATCGCAAATTGTCCAGGCCAACACAGAATTAATCGAATGTATACCTTCATCAACCTCGAGGCCTGAAACAAGACCTTCAATTTATGTCACGACAACCCTGCTTTCATGTGATTCTCCAATCGCGACACCTTGATTTTCTGCATTGTGTGTGCTGGGAATACTACTGGCACAAAGAGCTATCGCTTTAGGACCAGAAGCCCCCTCCTCTTCTTGCTTCTTTAGAGCCAATCTCCTAGCTCTCTCTAAAGATTTATAAAGATCTTCATCGTCATCAGCAATGACCATGTTTTCGTCATTCTCCGTCTTAACAGGAAGAGTTTGCTCCACCTGCAGTAACCTAGATGCCTCCTCTGCTTTAGCATAGGCCAATTGCAGCCTTCAGCTCACTGGGTAACATACAGAAAACAAGTGGAGACCAAAGGGAGTGTATGGCACGAAGTAGCTGCATGACAAACACAATGAAGAGCTCAAATTTGTGCAGTGATGGTAAAGGCAGGATATCATGGATTAAACACATCTACAAAAAGAATACTTGCATACTTTTAGAAGGGGAGGCAGCATCCATGACAAAAGTGAAGCCATTGGATGCATAAAAGCTGAATTTCCTATGAAGCAACTCTACAAATTCAAATTTCCTTTTCTGTATCCACTTCTCTTGAGCGCCTTCTCAAAAAATGTAACTGTATGGAAAATTGACCACATAAAAGATGTCTCAATGCACAAGCGAACCAAGCCTAAAGGTTCAGATAAATAATTGTTTTGCCATTCTGCCTGGATCCATTGTTGGCTCAGTGGTTCCAACAACCAAAGCAAAACTTCTTGTTGCTGTTGAATCCTATAGCAAGTTTGGATTAAGAATTTGAACATTTTCTAGTGTAGAAAAGGAGACAAGTTCAGGACATAAGTGATTACCCAGCAGCAGAAGCCATTACAAGAAATGCTTCTCCAAGAATATTATGTTCACCACGCAGAAGACAACCTTCTCTTTGAAGATAGGCCATTGTGTCAGCAATCCCCTTTAAAGGAAAGAACAAAAAAAGGAAGCAGAGACAATTAACGTCAGAAGAGCTAGAATGAGATATAAATAGGCACTATAGTAGTACTTGACATTTAAGCCAACGGTAGCTGTAAGTAAACCATCCATTTAAGTAGTGTCCTCTTTTACAAAAAAAGCAATTTGGTTCCAACTTCTTGGAAAAAGATATCCTATTTGGCTAAGTATTTAATCCTCTAAATGCCAGATTTGTACAAGTGGATATTCTCTTAGTCACTCCTCTTCTCCCGACAAAAGTCAGAGTAGACATTCAGAGAGACCAATGAAATGAACATTCTTTCTATTGAACCTGGTCAGATGGATAATCATCCACAAGTCCAATCCTTTCATCAAGCATACTCTCTGTAGTTGACGTATCACTTTCACCTCCTCCACCCTTTTCAATTCTCTCTTGATCAATTTCCTTAGCTGTTTTGGTTTTCTCTTTGCCAGCTTTCCCCTCAGCTTCTTTTTTTTTTTTCCCTCTCTTCTTTTTCTTTTCTCATTCGTTCTTTCTCCTCTGCTTTCTCTATTTGTTCTTTGCGCTCTATATTTAGAGATGAAAAAGCAACAAAACAATTGATAGTAACACAAAAATGAACGCATGTAAAAGAAATCTTAAACTAAGCATCATAAAGTGCCAAAGCATGGAAGAAGGGTAGTCTAAGCACATGTACAACAACAGAGATAGCAAATAGTGACCATGACACTAAGGCTATTTTGGGAGCACCAAGGGCCAGAATTTGGAGAGAGTATCTAAAAATTCGAATTTTCCCTCTATCTCTCTCACAGAAATTTCAAACTTCTCCCGACTTTCCACCTATCCTGTCCATTTTCACTATTTTTCCCAAATATAGCTAATCTTCCAAACATCATAACACTACTACACACTCGTTTAGAGGGATGAAGTAATTTCTTTAGTGAGGTAAACCAAATGCTTCCCAAATCTTCCATCCATTTACCTACAAGGCTGGGATACATCTCGGCACATCAATATCTAATAGTCACAACATCCACACTCATTCAGAAAATGCTTCGTTGTTTGCTAAAACTACCAAACAGTTAGTACTGTAAAATATCTATACGAAGCTATACTATGATGAGTTCATTATCATCAGAGTGTGAGTTTTTCCAATTCCGTAGACCATAATATTCTGCTATCACTGGATGCAGTATGAACAAAGATGATATATATGTGCAGTAGCCAGCAACTACGTTTTAAAAACTCAGGTTTATTGAGATCATGACGACTAAATTCAAGTTATTTTGCCAAGATACCACCAAATTAGGAAAAACCAAACCTTTAAGCTGTTCAAACTGCACTTTCAGTACTTTCTCCTCACTTTTCAGTTTTGACAATTCTTCCTTGTCTTTTGCAAGAGCTACTTTAGCCTGTTCACAACTTCTTGTTTACATATGGCAATGCCCTCCGGTACACAGCAATTTTTTTCTTCAGCTCATCTCGTGCTGCTTTTCCAGCTTCACGACATGTATTCAGGCACTTCACTTTATCACTGTATTCATCACTCCCATCACAGCAGTCTGAGTATCATGGAGCAGGCAAAGAACATATGTTAGGAGGAAAAATTAAGAGCCAGAAAAAGAATGACCAACTGCTAGTTAACCTTTGTCCAGCGGATGCTAAAATCAGTGTTACAAGAACCAGAATGATCTAGTAATTCTGTCAACCTATTGAGGTCAGATGATGTCAGCATATAAATCTTTTCTAGGACCTTAGCATTTAATAATTGTCCAATTGACAAAAATCCTAAACAATGAAAAGGGAAAATTAATCTAAGCATTAATTAGTATCTTATCACAATATTATGATGTTACTTAATCCACACATTCGTCATCCATTTTACTAACAATTGATCACTCTGCAGATCCCTGCATATGACGATAAGCACGTAGATTTCATTCAAAAATGCACCTTTTGTTTTCTCTCCAACCTTTCCCCCTTACTGTAATTTTTCTTGTATTCTCGAAACACTGTTCATTGACGAGCGTTAAGGAAAAGATCAATCCGAACTAAACCAGTTCTCCATCTCACCTAGTTTTGACCACTTTCTTTTCACTGGATTGAACCAGACCAAGCATGCAAACATTTCTCAATTGAAGAAGCCACTCTTGTCTAGCTTTTGAAACAATCCTTAAGATGTAAAGCCGAAAAAAAAGTTTCCATTCATTTCCCATATGCATATATCTCACAATCAATGTCCTTGTCCTCAAAAGTTGGAGAGTTCCTAAAAAGTAGTCTCAAATCTGTTCATCACTTGAAATATACCCTTGTTTACTTGTCTTCATGGTATTAGGGTTCATTAAATAGTCTGTAAAGTAATATTTCAACAGTGATGTTTGTTGGTGAGGAAGACAATCCAGGACATGAAGTTGCTAAAGCAGGTAAATAAATTTGTTGTTGCACAATTATGATTAATCAGTGCCCCATCACACTAAAGTGTGGAACATCTCATTGCAGTGAAGATTAGAGATATCCTTGACATTGAAGCAATTAAAATCTGCAAAGAGGACTTTTGGCCCTGGCCGTTCATAATATCATATCTGATATTCTTATGGCTAAGAAGGAATTGCAACCTTGTTGGGCAATTCAAATGCAACAGGATCTTGTTCGATGGTACATGAACTTACATGCATGTGTTATGTACAGATGATCAGAAGGGAGAATGAGGTCCACAATCAACACAAAAAACAAATGCTTGGAAAGGCCAAGACCATGGAGAAAAAGTTCCGATGGACTACTTACCACAAATGCCATCATTTACTCTCGAAGAAAATATAATGAAAGGAACATGTCCTGCATTCTGACAATAAAAATTTCCATTTGGGCATGCTGATGTTCCTGCATTATCGAGTCAGAGAAAGTGAAGTTACAATTAGAAAAGTACATAGCTCTAGTGGTGGACACTAAAAGAAATCTGCAGACATACATGAGATGTTCTAAAGAAGGAAACAAAGCCAGGTGAAAGTAACAGTTTCATTTAGAATAGTCTAAACATCAAAGCAGGTCCAGATATGGACACTACTAGGTGTTTGCACACATACTATGTTCTATAAGAAGAAATAAAGCCTAGGATTAGTAACAGTCTTTTTGGATAAGTAATATCTAAAACCAGTACAAGCCTAACATAAAGAAACCCATGGTTTGTGATAAGCACAATACAATTGAACTAACATGAGTCCAGCTGAGCTTCTTGATGAACCATCATTACTAATATATCAATGGAGAGCATCACTCAACTATGCCAGTTTATGGAAGTTGGCCAGGCCATCCCATATAAACTGAATACACTTCTTTGCTCTTCAAAAGCATTTATATCAAATAAAGCAATCTGTAGTTTTGCTGATCTATGATGCAAAACCAATTATTCATGACAATTACCAAGGAAAATATTAAGTCCTCATAATATACCCGCCAAGTTCATAATATCTGGTAAAATTGCTTAAGGTAACAATTCGTCTGCTTCGTTCAGCAAGAAAGAAAACTGGAATTATTCATATGCATCTCATCAAATGAACAAGACAAACATCAATGAAAAGAAGGGCGACAGTGATTCATGAATTTATTTCTATCTCCTCCCAATTTTGCCTTAGGGTGGTCTATGGCCCAAAAAGAAATATTTATTTTACTATTTCCATTATTTATCCTATTCATAATCTCTGTCTTTATTTCCCTTCCGTTGCATCAACTCATCCATCTAAACACAATGCAAGACGTGAGAACAACCAATAAATTCAAGGACAACAGCAAACTAATTACTCAAAAAAATGGCTCAAAAGGATCTAGCTCATCTGTCCCATTTGGGCAATCGCAGAAATCGTCATTGACCCGGGCTCTGGTGAATTTCTTCGACCCATCCTTACACCTGATCCTGTTCGATGAACTGTAATATTTCACATTTGGGTATCACGCAGACTATCATCAGTCACCCAACCACAGCCTCAAAAAGTTAAAACCCCTCACCCCAACCCCACCCCACCCATTACAGCGAGCTCTGTCCAATAAAAAACACTTTACAAACGAGGCACCTAAAAGAAAGCGACGGGCTCGAATCTTCAGGAGCTATCCCGAGAAACGGGTCTTTGGGCGGCGAAGTCAAGGACGACACGCGGAGAGAACCATTGGACAGCAGGACCAATGCGACAACGGAGATGAAAACGGTCGGCGAATTCATGTCCGGAGGAAGCGTTAGAAAAGAGTTGGAACCCAGAAGTAAATTCTTCGATGTGCCGGTGCCGGTGCCGGTGCTCGACCGTGATCTTGGAAGTTCACTGGTCGCGGCAAAACCCCAAAACTTAGCACCGCCACCAGTATAGCCTCGCAAACCTCTTTTGCTTCAAAATCCTTGGCTACGTACTCGAGCCCGAAATCGGGACCGAATAATGAGTAGAAGACAAAGAAGCTCGAGAGGCCAGTCGGCGGCTGGCGATTTCTGGAAACACGACTAGAAAGTCGATGACGGCGAGGAGGACAGAGGCGAGGAGAGAAGCGCTTAGGGTGAGTGAGAGGACTCAAGACGAGAGAGGAGGGGGCGCTTGGGGTGAGTGAGAGGGCTCGGGACGAGAGAGGAGAGGAGTGCTTGAGGAAGAGAGAGGCAGAAGCGGGAAGAAATAGTGCGCGCTCCGTTGAAAAAAAGAGAGAAAATGCAGCAGGCCTCTCCTTCTTCGCCATGCCGTCGACCCCGCCCATTAAAGTGAAGAGAGAGAAATATTTTGAGCGGGAGCTGACCGTCTGTTTCTTCTGCAGCAAAGCCGAGCCGAGCCGAGCCGAGCCGGCCGAAAATTCTCATTTTTCAGTGGGTCTAGCTCAGGATAGGTGTAGGTATCTGAGCGGTATGTCCGCACCACGTCAGCATGACGTGGTGCGCATATACTGAATATTTTCTCGATCCATCAAGAGAGTGATCCACGTCATGATAAACTTTTTTTGTTTGTCAAATACAACATGATAACTTTGTCTTTTTGTTCTCCAACTTTATCGTTCTCCAACTTTATCATGATGATGTTGGAGAACAAAAACAAAATTCAAATTTCACTTACAGTGGAAATAAAATTCAGATAATCAATACTTTTTATAATTATTTGGGTAGATATTACTATTTAAATTTCAGATGATAAAATTGAAATTAAATTGCTGTCAATCACAATCTCATCAAATAGCACAACTAACCTCATGAATCATATAATAAAAATTCCAAATTTCCAATCAAATGATCTAACAATTGTTAAATATGATGATGCAAATAATGAAATATATAGACTGTTCATTCACTACAAACTATCGTCACTTAAATTTTAGCCGGCTGACATTTTTTAAATGTACCAAAATAAATAATAAATAAATATCAAGAACGCCCAATTCATCCATTTTTTATTTTGCAAGAGTCTAAGACCTTAGCCTGCAAGGTTAGCCCATAAACCCCAGTCTAAGCCCATTATCCAAAATCCATCACTCATACCGACCAAGAATTCCTAATGATGAATGGCTAATGAATGTGCATTTGATAATAATTCTATTTCCAAAAAAAATTATTCTTTTTAATTGTGTTCTTGGGAACATTTTTAAGCATTTGAAGACGTTTGGTAATTGCCCAAATTTTTTTTATTCCTTAGATAAAATTGTATTTGGCACCGTTCTCAAAATTTATAATTCAAACATTTTTCTCTTAATTTTTAAATTATTTTATTATTTTGTTCTTCTTTTTCTTTTTCTTTATCTCTATCTTCAACCTTTGGCTAATCGCCAACCTTGGGATGATCGGCGACTAGCCAAATGAGGGTCAACGACCTTGTCGGAGGGTCGTTGGCCCACGACGAGACCTCACCTTGTCGGTCGAGCCTTGCTGGCAGTTGGGCGAGGCCTAGATCTAGCGAGGCCAAGCTTGCCTAGCCGCTAGCGACTGGTGAGGCGAGGTCCGGCGAGCTTGCAGAAGGCAGCCGATGGCAGCAACGGTGGAAGAAGAAGAAGAGAAAAGAACAAAAAAAAATTTCAGTTGACTTGATTATGAAATTGTTCACAATAACAAAGAATCAACTTTTTTTACTTCTTGATTTTACTTTAAGTCTTTTTATGGGAACAAATTTGTTTCCGATAACAAAAAGTTCACCAAACGAATTTTTGTTTCAAATCTATTTCCAGTAACAAAAGAATATAAATTTTCGATGTTTGGCAAGTTGCCAAATGCAAAAACTTCGGATTCTTTTCAAGTTGAACTATGGACGCTAAGAATTTTGCTGACAAACCGAGAAATCAGCAGGACAGAATGATCTAAACACACCTTCGACTCGCAAAAGGCACGGCAAAGTCCCATTAGGACACTCCATAAGGCCGAGGATGAGTTGGGTATTACAAGTTCAGTAATCCATACATTTACTTGTTCATTCATCCTGCGAAGCTTCCCATTGTGGACATGAGCAGTTAATAGTCCAACATTCGGACATCAAACAGAGCATGCCATCTTTTCTGAGCAACAACAATGCATTTCCTTCCATTGTCTACGGTGTCGAGGAACGCAACGGAGAAAGATTGAACTGAGGGGGCCCAGCACCTCAGAGAAGAACTTATCACATAACCCGAACGAAGGACTTCACTGAGAATCGGAGACATGAAGATGCTCACGCGTTCAAGAACAAGAAGATGAACTGAAGAGTCAACAAGAGGAGAAGATGAACATGGAAACCAATAATGGAAGATGAAAAAGAAAAAAGTCTTTGGACGAAAATGCCCCTGATTATGATTTGGAAAGTGCCACGTGAGATACACATGCTCACTAGGCCCTTATTTGAAATTAAATTGATTATTTCAAGCCCTAATGTAAGATAAAGTCCACTATTGGCCCTTCTTTTTTCTCTTTTTCAAAAAAGAGCTCACTTTAGACCTTTATTTGAAATATTTCTCAAAAAATGTTAAACTTTGCATTCTTTTGTCCAAAAAGATGAGATAAATAAATATTTAATTGGCATATAATCAAATTAGCAACATTGATAAAGCTAAGGTGTTAGGCTGTCAACTTTATGGATAGGTGATGTTGCCTCCCAAGAAATATCAAATAAATGAGTGTTTGGAATCAACGAAGGAAGGGGAAAGCAATTTCGATGAATTTTGGAAAACATATACCCACCAAGCTCTCAGCTATTCTTGCACTATCTTTTGCACTGACCCACCGAATGCTCACAACAGACAAGCCGCTCGCGAATTGAAAATTAAAGAAGGCAGGATAAATACGGGAGATGGTTCTTTTCAT
Organism: Eucalyptus viminalis; assembly: GCA_014182385.1. NCBI lineage: Eukaryota > Viridiplantae > Streptophyta > Magnoliopsida > Myrtales > Myrtaceae > Eucalyptus > Eucalyptus viminalis. Next base: position 11,460,142 of record CM024530.1, on the reverse strand, counting down.
TCTGTCTTAAACACTCAGTATACCAGATGACTGAACATATATCTTTACCAGCTTTAATATATGTCAAAAGACATTCCCCGCATATAGGCCACAACCCCTGGGTACCGCAAGGATAGATCTGAAAATAGAAGACATGATCATGGAGAAAACACTTTCAACTGTCCATGCACTTGTTCTCTTGTATTTACTGAACAAAGACAAGCTTGAGACATAAACATCCCACAAGGCATAGCGAACCTCAAGAAAGATAAGTTGCTTGCCCAATAATCACGACTATGGCCTAGGTACTTATGAAATGGCCTGAAAAGAGTACTCAGGTTGGTTTCATTTTTTGGATTATTGTTTGCTAATGGATCACACTAGATTTTCTAATTTCTCCATTTCATTCCGCTTGTCTACTTCTATTGCGACTTGGGACTAGAAGAACCTTAAAACACAATTGCAATCAACAGTTTCAGTGATGGTCATTCTTGGACGGCACTAGAATGTCATGAAATCTTGCTCCAGAACTCCTCAAGTAAGAACCCTTACTACAATATAACAAAACTTATCTGTCAGTCGATATCAATCTCATGGGACTGAAAGTTCTAAGAAAGGACATGGTAGAGGTTTCTTCGCAATATAAATAGAAAATAGTGTTAAAATAGAATGGTTTCCATGACTCTTTTTTTCCTTTTCTTTTGAATGTTCTAAAAACAATTTTATCCTTTCTTTGAAACGCCTACATCTAATATAGGCTTAATTACCAAAAAAAAAACACCATAAAAAGGAACTCACTAAATTAAATATAGTTATGGAAAGAGTAGTAGGTGATCAGATAAACAAGAAAAAAAATGTGGAAATAGATGACACCCATTAGAAACTCTGCAAATCTGTAAGTAATCTACCTTCTGTAGTTATGGGCTTTAGGGTGTATAATGTTCTGAATGCACGGGCCACGGGTTGGGAGTGGGTGTAGAGAGAGAGATGGTCTGTGAGAAGATTCATAAGGAACAATGAACGGTGATCGAGCAGGTCTTGTTTATTATTCGTCACTCTGTCATATGGAAGGAGAAGTGAGCCCATCATTTTCATGTTCTCTTCCTCATGATTAAGGTAGTAAAATAGCAACCCGGACCGATATATATATGTGTGTGTGTGAACACGGAGTCGATTATGCAAGAAATTATCCAACGCCCAATTTGATATCTTCTCTCTTTTATGGAAAAAGTTTCCCAATCTTTGTTTCATTCAACTTTTTTTTTTTTTTTAATGTTTCGTATAACATGGAAAACTACATTATCATGCAAGAGTGCCCTAACAACAACATTCAAATACACTGCAAGTCGAATAAGATATATCAATATAAATATTAATAAAGTGTGGCGGAGTAAAGAAGCCGAACTGTGTTGGGCAAAATTAAACACCGCCTTGCTATTAAGCCTCGAACAGGATCCCGTGAGCCATGCCTGATACAAAAAATGCAATTAGTCTAGGTTAATGAATGCAAATTTCCCTAAACTTTGGTGATAATAAAACGTTAAACCTAGATTTCAAATTGAGTTAAAAATAAACTAAATCCCATGATGAAATTCTTACCTAAAGGCAATTGCCCTTTTTTTCCTTTATCTTTTTCATTTGCAATTTTTTATATTTTCCTCATGGAAAAAACAAGCTAGAATCTAAAATAACATCCGAGGGGGCGAAGCACACATTGTATGGACCAAGGCCCGGTCTGAATGAGGGTGCATATGACGCCCAGAATAATTCACATAGGATAAGCTTGTGTCACGAATAGGATTCTCCGCACTTATATACCATTGTGAGTAAAGCTTGGTGTGATCAAAGTGAAAAAAATGAGTGATGCAAAAGGGATGATACAATTGATTTTTAAGAATAGCGTTAGGGCATTTGTGCTTGGACTTTTAAGACAGAACAATTACAACTATTAGGAGTTCTAAAAGCTGGTTTGGCCTCTCATATATAAATTGATCGGGAGATGATGCTGCTCTCCTGATGAAGTAATGGCAAGCCGAAACTAATTGTGCCATAATGTTTTGTTTGTCTTGCTCAAGGCATTGGATGCCCGAGCTAAATTGAGTGTGATATAATCTTGTGTGAGAATGTGATTCCTCATACTGTCCTTAGGAACAATTATAAAAAGAAGTCCAGTTTGATGTTTTCGGCTCACCAGGCACTGCATGGGCTATTCTGCAGCCAAGAAACTACTGGTCCATGACACTTGAATGTCAATTGCAAAAGTGGTCAGTGCAAAATGGAGTGAACACCAAGACTATTTGTTTTACGGAAAATGAATTATTTTAAAAATATTTGCTCTAGAAATTGTCAGAAAACAGAGTGGAAGCGAGAAGAATATCGAGAATGGAGAGAAATGTATCTGTGCACTTCATTGATTGTTTCAATGTACAAAGAGAATTAAATAATACAAAGGATGTTTAATAAAAAGAAAGTATATCAGATCTAATCCTAGTATATCAGATTTAATCCTAGAGTGATACAAAATAATCAATTAATAATCAATTACAATCTGGAAAATATATCCATCATAATCTGGTGGATCTTCGGCATATCTTCCAACACTCCCCCTCAAGTTGGTGGCTTGTATATGTCTAAGACACCTAGCTTGCTTAGGAGATATGCATGTTGCCGTTGACATAAAGGCTTGGTGAATATATCTGCAGGCTGTTCGGTAGTCCTAATTTCTCTTGTTTTGATTATCCCTTCTTGAATCTTCTCTCGAGTAAAGTGACAATCAACCTCTAAGTGCGGAATCATTATCACAGAACAATAAGGTTGGTCCCTTTACTTGTACTTCGAGATCCATAAGTAAGCCTCGTAACCAAACTACTTCACACATGGTCTTGGCCATGGATCGATACTCAGCTTCAGCTGATGATAGAGAGACAGTGGACTGTTTCTTTGTCTTCCATGAAAGTAACGATTCCCCAAGTTTGATGCAAAAACCAATGATAGATCTTCGACTCATAGGACAAGTCGCATAATCAATATCACAATAAGCTTTCATTTCCATGTTGCAATCACAAGAAAGAAGAATCTCAAGTCCTGGGCATTTCTTCAAATATTTCACAACTTTCAATGCAGCATCCATATGGGACTGTTTTGGATTATGCATGAATTGACTCAGTATCTGGACCGCATAACATATATCTGGTCTGGTCATAGTGAGATAGATGAGTTTCCCAACCAGTCTTTGATAGCTTGATGGATCTTTGAGCAACAAGTGATCCTCTGTAGATTGTAGACTCACATCATAATGAGCAGTGGTCAACTTGACATTCTGCTCAATAGGAATAACTGTTGGTTTGCATCCTGATAGACTTGCTTAAGATATAATTTCTAACACAAATTTCCGTTGGCTAAGTGAGATCCCTTGCGTTGAACGAGCTATCTCAATTCCAAGGAAGTATTTGGGTGGTCCCAAATCTTTAATATGGAAAGTGAAATGCAAATATTTCTTGAGACTTGTCACGACAGATTCATCATTTACCATATTAAGTATGTCATCGACATATATCATCAAGTAGATAGATGACATACCTTTTATCCACGTGAATAAGGCATAATCATGTCTGGACTATTTGAATCCTGCTCCCATAAGTGCATATGTAAACTTGGCATACCACTGTCGAGAAGCATGCTTGAGACCATACAAGGATTTGCGGAGACAACATACTCTAGACTCCCCCTGTCTCCGTAATCCCGGTGGAATGTCCATATAAATTTCCTCATCCAAGTCACCATGAAGGAAGGCATTGTGGAAATCCATTTAGTGCAATGACTAATCACGGAATGCAGCAATTGCTAAGAAAGTGCAAACTGTAACATCTTTCGCTACCGGAGAAAAATTTTCATGGTAATCGAAACCTTCTCGTTGAGTGAAGCCTTTGGCTACCAATCGAGCCTTATATATTTCTACAAAGCCGCCGGCTTTATATTTAATCTTGTAGATCCACTTGCAACCAATTGGTTTTCGATGAGACGATAAAGGAACAATGTCCCATGTATGATTTTCCATTAATGCATGCAATTCTGTCCCCATAGCTTTTTGCCATCGTGGATCATTTACTGCCTCACTATAATTTGACGGCTCTGTTTCCTCAGACACACGACTGATACAACACATATGATCCAATGATAACTGATGAAAAGAGACAAATGAGGAGATAGGGTAACGAGTACCTTGAGAATTTGAAGCAACACAAACATAGTCCTTTGCCCATGTGGGTGGACGCGTAGCACGTTCAGATCGCCATGGCGGGTTATTCTGTGGTGTTGGCTGTGAAGAAACTTGTGATTCCTCAGTTGATGCTGGAGATGCTATTGTTGGTGAAGAAGTATGCTCCTCCTCATTCAGTGTATTTGAAGTATCCACAGCTACTGTTGGAGAGGAAACTGTACCTCGTGGCAGATATGATGGAGGTGCAACGATGTATGATTGTCTAGCAGATAGGTCTTCTTCAAATAAAAAACGATGAGTATCCATGCCCCTACCAGACTTATCATGTAAAGATAAATTCTCACCAAAAGGAAATATATTCTCATGGAAAATAACATCACCGCTGACAAAGAAATCCCCAGTAGATGGATCGAAAACCCGATATCCCTTTGTGAGACTCGGATATCCCATAAATATACATCGTCTAGCTCGTGGACTCAACTTATCCCATGGCCCCACTGTAGTCACATAGCACAAACAACCAAAAACTCTCCAGTGTTGAAGTTTTGGTTTCTTTCCATATAGCATCTCAAAAGGTGTCTTCTTGTTGAGAACACGACTTGGCATTCGATTGATCAGGTAAGCTGCAGTGACCATACAATCTCCCCAAAAAGTCTCAGGAATGGTAGCTTGGAATTTAAGAGCATGGGCTACCTCTAAGAGATGACAGTGTTTACGCTCGACAATACCATTTTGTTGTGGGGTGTATGTGTAAGAACTCTCATGCAAAATTCCATTTGAAGAAAGAAAGAATGCACATTCACTATTGAAGAATTCCCTTCCATTGTCAGTACAAATATGTTGAATTGATTTTCCAAATTGATTTTTGGAAAGGGAGAAAAAAGTTCTTAGATGAGAAAGAACTTGACCTTTTGATTGCATCATAAATATCCATGTGGCACGAGAAAAATCATCCGCAAGTGTTAGAAAGAAACGAGAACCATCACGATTGGGTGTGTGATAAGGCCCCCAGACATCAGCATGGATTAAGGAAAAATGGGCTTTTGCACGAGATTTGCTATTGTCAAAAGGTACATGAGCTTGTTTTGCCAGAGGAAAAATTGAACATTGAGGATAAGGAAAAATAGCAGAATGACCCAGTCTTTGATGATTAAGAAAAAGCTTATCATTGGTAGTAATGTTACATAATGATTGTTTATTCAATTCAATACAAGATGAACTGAAATTACTGGAAAAACTAGTCCAAAAATATAACCCTTGCCAAATTCTACCTGAGCCCATCAATTTGCCAGTCGAAAGGGCCTGAAACAAATGATGATCATGATTGAATAGGACACAACATGAATTTTCTTCTCAAGCCTGAGAAACTTATATGAGATTGAAATGGAATTCTAGGACATAAAACACATTATGGAGTGTGATAAGAAGACTAAGAATTACCATGCCAATCATCGTGACATGGGTAGCATTCCCATTTGGAAGTTGGACTGAGATTGGAAAATCTTTTTTTTTTTATTTCGAAAAAAAAAATTCATCGCAGATAATGTGGTCACTAGCACCTGAATCAATTATCCAAGTAGTCTTTGAAATTGAATTCAACAAACAATAAGAAGTACCTGTAAAACTTCTGGTGCTGTCAAAAACATCCAACTTCTTAAGAGCCTTCATAATCTCTTGATATTAATCATGAGTAATTGACTTATTTGATCTATTAGTATGCTACCCTGTCACCTATAAAGCTATCGGAAAATACCTCTTCCCTTTTTCTCTCCAGGTTTACCATGCAGTTTCCAGCAATTATCTATTGTATGATGTGGACGTTTGCAATATTTGCAGTATAACTTACCTTTTCCTTTAAAATTTAGCCCATTGTTATTTGATGACGTGGCAAAATGTGGTCCGTTGGATGGTTTAAAAAACGAAGCCATCGCAGCCTCATTTGGGCCGTTGGATCCATTCACGGAAAAGGAGCGCTATGGGCCGTCCGATCCTGTTGGAGAGATTCCTCGTGGGCCGTCAGATCTAGCGAACGGATTGAGCCCTCGTGAACCATCGGATCGCATCATCAGATCCTGGCCATTTTTTTCCCTTCTTAAAGGATTTAGGGTTTGCTCCTGCAAACCAAATTTGCAGCGTCCATCCTCCGTGCTCTCTGGTCGCGGCTCCTCCGTGACTCGCATGAGCTGCAAGCGCCATCCCATCGTTGGATATATGCAAAGCGGAGCCAACAAGACGCTGGCTTTCTTCTTGGACAGCGAGCTGGTAGATCCGGCCAAGAGTCGGCATGGGTTCCATCGCCAAAATCTGAGATCAAAAGGTTGGTAAGACTTGTTCAAGATCAGCAGGAATTTGGTGACCTTCTCCCTCTCTCGTATGGCGCGGTACTGCTGCAAGGTAAGATCTAGGCCTTCTAATTTCTACTCGACTGCCTCAAATTCGTTCCATAAAGCGAAGAGTTTGTTGTAGATGGTGGCAATGCTCATGTTTCCTTGTTTTAGATCCAAGCGTTGTTGGGTCAAGGAAAATATTTTTACCATGTCTAATTTTCCATACATTTCCTTGATATTTTCCCACATTTTTCTCAAATCTTCCGTCGGTGGGAGTCCGGTAGCGACTTTGGAGGTGATGCAATTACCGATCCATGTTCGGACTAATTGATTGCATTTCCTCCATAGTCGTGCCATTTGTTCATCCGACAAAATCGGTAACATGCCGTCAATAAAAACTTCTTTGTCCTTCGTGACCAATGCTCGCCGGAACTCCACCGACAAGCTGGAATAATTGTCAAGGCCCGACAGTTGTTGGGTGATGAGCCGTAGCTCCAGTCTGTCGCCCGTCGCCATGTAAAGTGGGATCACCAGGCTCCAGTCGACCGCTGGCAGCGGCAAACGGGTATGGCAGGAAACCGAGTTGGGAAACCGGGTAGGGATTTAGTCCCGGACCTAAAATACCCAGTTCGAACGAATAACCCACATTCGTTGGATTCGGCCTAGTGGTTGGGCTTGCCCTGAAAGCGGTTGGTGGGCCTCCACTGGGCTGAACCTGTTCTCCGAGGCCTTGACCCATCGACCATGGATTTGTCTGTGTGGGCCCATAGATCCATGGGCCAAGTGTCATTTGAACAAGCAGCCACTGGATGGATTGCCCTGAACATGCTGGGCTGCGATCGGTTGTCCCGAAGTGGCTTGGCCCGTGATGGGCCGTCCCTAGTTCGGCTGGGCTTGGATTCTTTGCTCTTGGTTCAGCTGTTCTTGCTGCACAATTGACTCTTCTGGGGCTTTTCCTCCAGAAATCAATTAATCTTCCTTAACCATGATGTCGGTAAGAAAGCAAAAAATGGTAGGGAAATTTTTTTCTGATTTTTGAAGTGCTTAGATATTGATTCCTACACCGGAGTGCTAATCTTGTTTTGCAGGTTTAGTGTTCCTACAACAACAAAGACAAGAAATGTCCGGAAGGCAATCAAAAGGTGCGGAAGTCAAAAGAAAAGAACCTCGCTCTGATACCATGTCAGAAAACAGAGTGGAAGCGAGAAGAATATCGAGAATGGAGAGAAATGTATTCTGTGCACTTCATTGATTGTTTCAATGTACAAAGAGAATTAAATAATACAGAGGATGTTTAATAAAAAGAAAGTATATCGGATCTAATCCTAGTATATCAGATCTAATCTTAGATTGATACAAAATAATCAATTAATAATCAATTACAATTTGGAAAATATATCCATCATAATCTAGTGGATCTTTGGCATATCTTCCAACAGAAAATTATCACCATTATAGCTTGAAATAATTAGTCAATAAAAAAAAAATCATTTACAATGCTGACTTATGTCTAAACATTTTTGTGGATGATGAAAATATTTTTCATTTTTTCATTTTTGTAAACAATAAAAATGATCAATTTACAAAAATATTTTTCAAATAATTTATTTTTCATGAAAAAAACAAATCCTAATTCTAACATTAGTAGACATCATTATAAATATGAGAAAATCAACTAATGTGACACTTACCGACCAAAAAAAAAAAAGAAAAACTAACGCGCCACAATGAGGCTCACCGCTAAGAGGAACACGGCTTCAAGGCAAAATCGTTGTTTTTGGGTAAGCAAACATTATGGCCAGTTTTGATGAGAACATTTAGATGCAAGCACATGATCTAAACATTAAACAAGGCATAATCAAACCTCATATCCAGGCTAATCAAACTGGTAAGACCGAGATAACGAGTTGGCAACACCCGATAGGGCGAGATAGACTGACATATTTGGCTTTAAACTATCGCGCTCGACGATCTGATGAACGAAAGATGACAGAGAACACGATAAAAATAAGACTCCTAACTTAAATGATGGAAGAAAATGAATGAACAAGCTTGGATGGACCTCTCTCAACTTCCTCTCGTTTCCTCATCAGGTCACTCTCTCATGCTCTCGGCCAACCGATAGCTCACGGCCAAACTCACTCTCACTCGCTCACGGTTTGGGAGAGCTATGGTAGATGCACTCCAGCTCGTTCTCTATTTCACTCTCCCTCTCCCTCTCTCTTTCATGGCTTGAATGCTTAGAAGTGCGGAAATTTCTTCTTTATACTTCCCAATTTAGGCTCACGGTTTGGACTGGTTTTTAGGGTGCAATGGAGGTCCTTATTGTTGGAGAAATCTTCGTGAAGTATTTTAAAGCTGACAAAACGTTTCCATCAGTCTAGTCTGAAGATTTGCAGACTCTGCTATTTAAAGTCTGAAGACCTCCGGACAGCCAGACTCAAGACTCAAAGTCTATCCTCATTGACAGTTTCTAATCCGTTGAAGAAAGGCTATCCAGAACTAGATGTTTCATTAAGGATGTGACCTTATCGACTAGAGAAGATCTCTTGGCTGGATATGACATAACATAATCCTTTATTTGATCATGATTGATTCGAATATTAAGGATCCGATGATTAGCGAAATATTCTTGGAATGTTCTACTTATGGAAACTGAGATCCTGATTGTATGGGCGAACAGGATTGATGGGCTATCGACATGTTCATTTAATAGCTCGAATGATCTTCCTAATTGATTCCGTCCAACGGGTAGATTGGAGGAATTCCTTTGGTAAGTGCCAACGGGTATGATGGCATAAAGGAGTATATAAGGAAGACGTTCAAGTTGTTTTAAGTGTGCACGATAGAAGAATTCCAAAGTCTGAAGCTCCTTGTTCTTAGTCAATTCATTTGTTGAGCGAAATCTTGTACACAAAAGAGAGTCTATATTCATGAGAATCCTTGAGGAAGTGTGGTAGAGTATCTACACTGTGGAATCAAGGGAGAACTTTGCTGTAACATCTCTTTTGTTCATAGTGAAATCCAGCCGGTGGGCTGTCAGTGCGGAAGAGTGGACGTAGGCTTGGAATAAGCCGAACCACTATAAACCTTGTGTTCAATTTTCTCTTCCCTACTCCTTGCTTTACTTTGATCGTATTTCATTTTGTTAATCAAAAGAGAACTCCTTTTCTATCGTCTGCCTAGTATCGCTTCCGTATCTCGAGAAATTGTTTTTACACCTATTCACCCCACCTCTAGGTGCTTATACTAGCTATCTCACTTATCCAAGCTCAAAATGGCGAGTTCTTTTGTCCAGTGGTTTGTACTAGGCATGGGGTTATTGGCCGGTCAAAGGGGAGGGGATTTGTCCATTGGTTTGTGTCATACTTTATGTTCCGTTCAAAAGAGGATGCCCTTTTGTCTAAAGGTTTGTACCATGGTTGGGGGTTCAAAGGAAGTCTATTGCCCCTTAGATTTAGAGGTGTATTGCCGGCCAAGGACATCCCATCTTGACTAATTTGGTTCAAATTTGATGTGCCATTTTTTCCCTATATGGTATACCTAAAAAAGCCTCATTTGCTTGTCCAATCTTTTCCTATTTAATCACCAACATATGAGGGAGGGCAAATTAAAAGGGTTAATGATGTGAAAATGTGAAGCAAAATGGGTGATTCGAGAGTGGTTATTATTTGGACGAATTTTAAAGGTAAATGATGAGGGGCACACAAAAATGTTCGAGTCCAAGCAAATTGCAATATGCGAGTTTATGCAATATAGATGTTTTTGGTTAGGAATCAAATTCCAAATGAATTCGATCCTTAATATTCTTATGAAATGCACAAACAGTCTATAGGCAAAAGTTTAAGTGTAAGCATTATATTCAAATTGAAAGAAGAACCAGAAAAGACGACCAGCGTGTAATGAAAAATTAATGTAAAAATTAACGATGTCGATCATGTCAAAATATGCAAAACATCCTTTTCCTTCAGATAAGCCTATGACAGCGTTGATTTTGGCAGGGGAATTCATAAACTTGTTCTAGAAGTGAGGAGACACACAAACTAAAAATTTGTCGAGTCAACTAAAGGCACAACGACATGAACCGTCGGTAAATGAAAAATGAGAACTCCATCAGTACCTTACATCCCTCCGCACATTCTGTACTTGCACCGAGTTGTTAGCCGGACAGTCACTGATATTCAGCTTTTCTAAAGACGTCAATTTTTCTAGGCCTTCAATTTGAAGGATCATTTAAATCATATGATCTCTAAAACTTTCAGCGACTTCAAGTTTGAAAGATCAGGTAAACTATCGAGGTAATCACAGCAGGAAAGAATAAAACTACTCAGTGAAGTTAACTGGCCAATCCCATTGATATTTCGTATTTTGCAATTTGATATATCTAGCCTCTTTAGGGCTTTAAGCCCTTCAATCTCTTCTATCGTGAAGGGTGGTCTGCGTGATTTCGGGTCCCCATAACTTAGGCACAGCTCGTCCAATTTCTTTAAGGGTGCGTTTGTTTGTGTTTTTGTTCAAAAAATTTTCAGGGAACAGAAATAGAAAAAACTATTTCTGTTCCAAGAAACAATTTTTGACCAGAAAAACGCGTTTAGTAAACTTGTTTTGGGAATAAAAAACCGAAACACGTTTGGTAAATTTATATTCTTTTTTTCTTTCTTTTTCTTTTCTTCTTTTGGCCAGTCGCCGGCCTCGGCCATAGCCGGCGACCGACCGACGAGGGCCGGCGGCCTTGCCCAACCATGATGAGGCTCGCGGCCCCGGCAAGAGCTCGCCCAGATCCGGCAAAGCCAAGCTCGCCCAGCCACCGGTTGCTTGACGGTGGCCCGGCGAGGCCGAGTCTTGCCGACGCAGGTGAGCCCAAGCTCGCCTTGGCACTCGCCGGGGGCTGGCGACGCTCCGACGAGGTCACCGACCCTCGATGGCATCGCCGACCCTCGAAGGCCGATCGCCGATCATGGCCAAGGCCAGTGACCGGCTAAAGAAAAAAGAAGAAGAAAAGAAAAAGAAAAGAAAGAAGAGAGAGAAAATTTATTTCTCGAAATTGTTCCAAAAACAAGAAATAAGTTTTTTTTTTGTTTTTTGTTTCTGTTCCAAATTTGTTAAAGAACAAAAACGCAAATAAATGCGTTTTTTTTTTTTTTTGTTCCTCGGAACAAAAAAAAAGAATTTTGTTCATGAACAAAAATAAGAACACAAACAAACACTACCTAAATTTCCAAGAAGGGGTATCGCCTTCATCCTTTTAGAACTCACATGCAGACATATTAGAGAAGGGGGAAGCTTCGGCAACTCTTCAATTTCATTGCACTGAATTAAATCCATGGTGTGAAGACCAGAGATGGTGGAGACTTCAGAGGGTAGGCTAGATATACTGGAATGCCCCAGCGTCAATGATCTCAGACGATATAGCACCTCAATATCACCGGGAATAGCCCCGTTCCAACTCCAGCACCACGAAGCGTGTAGTTCTTCGAGCTTGGTTAGATCCCCAATCTCCCCAGGAATCACTCGAATGAAAGAAGAGTCCATTCTCAGCACTCTCAAGCCTTTCAGATTTCTTATTGAATGGGGGAGTTCAAAGATAATAGTCGCCGATATTCCAACTCCTCTAAAGACCCAATTTCACCGACAGAACATGAAAGTCTCTCCAAACAACGGCAATCCCTCGATGACAAGCGTCTTAGCTTTAGCAGCTTTCCCAGTGAGCTCGGGAGCTCGGAAATTTTGGCACCATCTAATGAGAGTTGCAGCCAGATGACAAATCGAACTGGGCAGGTGAGTCAATGGGAAGCACTTCAAGCCACTGAGAATTTGGAGTTGCTTCAAATTGCCTATGGAGATGGGGATCTGCCGTACAGAAGTCCCGTCAATAAAGAGCTCTTTCAGAGCTGTCGTACAACCTAGTTTCACTGGCAACCCATTCAATTGGGAGCAGAACTTCAAATTCAGGGAGACTAAACATTTCAAATGGCCAATTGAAGGATCTAGCTTCACCAAATGAGAACATTGTTCAAGAATCAAGATCTCCAAATCTTTGTAATCAGAGAAGTCGGGAGTGGTCAATTCAAGACTTTCAATTTCTCCATCTGTAAAGTCAAAACAGAAACCCACACGTGGTCAATTCGCAGATATTTAATTCAACAAAGCAACTATAAAACAACCAAATATCAAACCACCTTGATTGCACTCCACCCTCGCCAGTCTTCTGTGACTTTGCTCCAAGACAGATCAAGAATAACCAACTCTTCTGCTCTAAAATCCAGAGGACACCTTTGCCAACAAAGCCACCTTAAACTCAGAAATGCACCTGCAAAATCTCCGGAAACTTCCACACCATCCAACTTGAGAAAACTTATGGCTGGCATGCTCGCAAGACTTGCAGCTGTTAATAAGCATGAATCAGAGCCTTCAACGTTTTCGATTCCCTACATATAAAATAAGTAACACAGATAATCAGAAGCTGTAAACCAAAATACCAATCAGAAAAAAGGATGCTTTCCTTGCCCAACATGCTAAAGAGTAGACTTATGATATTATTCCCTCAGAAATTATGACAAGAAATATGCAGCCCACATGTCAAGATGTCTGTTTGCCGAAAACAAACTGAACCAAAAGTTTCTACCTTCTCCCTGTTCATTGCTTTTAGAACCATATACTGCGTGTAAAATCCACGTGAACTTGGATCTCCAGATCCCTCTTGCTTAAATATTCTTTTGCCAAAGCATTTCAGCAATCTGTGCATCTGCAAATCATTGTTTACTCCAAGTTTTGCCGGGGAATTAGAATGCAACCAGAAGATGGAAGATAACTGTTGGAATTCAAGTCGGCAGAAAACGATTTACCTGTTTCCGATGCGTAGTCAACAATTTACCCCGGAACGAACGTTGAATTGCGGATAAATCACGATTAATATTACCTCACGTTGGTCTGAATGTAATCACGAGAAAAACATCCGATTTCCACAGCGTAAATGCCAACTGTTTTTGTAAAGAAGAATTTTGGAACGCCTTTTTTTTCTTTGATGGAAATGGGACAAGAAAATTAGAGGAATTTCTTTTAAGCGTGTGTTTTGCCAACCGTCTCAACGGTTGTCTTCAGGAGTCTTTTATATGACTCCCCCACACCCTTTCAAAGGGTGTCTTTCCATCATAACATATCAAGACGAAACGGTGCGTTCTCATCGCACCCCATCATGGACGTAGTAATAATATACTATATCTCCCACTCGGACATGATGGGTCTGATAACGCTCTATTAAGAATATAAGGCATTCGACATCCATCAACTTTACAAAACAATTCATACTAGCAAGTAAGCCGTGTGACCAATGAGTACACTTGCACTTGGGAGCTCAAATTATATACCTGTTAGGGATGACATAATGGCTACAATCCCGAAAAGAAATAAACAATCGATGTCTCATAGTGCCCCAGACATATTTTATTACATCAATCCAAGTATACCAATCACTTAAAGGCTATACTTGACTATTCTCAAAACACCATGTATTTACAATTATATCTGCAACCACATAAGGCAATATAATTGGTCGACCAGTAAATACATGTGATAAATGTAAAATAACAATAGTCTTCATTTGCACTCATGTCTCTCTCCATTTCAGAACAACTGATTTCCTAGACACATCCCATAAAGCCATATCTACTCATGACCGCCGGTAACATGCTAAAGTAGCAACATTGATCTTTCATTTCGAGAATATAGTCAGAAGTAACATATGGCACAAAATGAGGTAAATTATAAATTACCTCAAGGGCTCACACGATGAGTAAATAGGGATAATTTTACTCACCTTCCCTTGTCGGTCGAACAATGCATATGTAGTATGAATTACATGCTATAGTGGATTTCTCTTTCTATAAGAGCGTATGTCATTTATTAAATATATCTACTATACGGATCTTTAGCCTAAACATAGTCACGTGCTCCTCATGTACTCATGTTTAGCTCGAGTGCTCTATCAGCTCGCTTTCTATAGCACCCAATTAAGTACTCGCATCTGGCATTTTTCAAGCATACATGATTGTTGGACAATCATGTTCGGTCTTATTATAAACAAATCACAGACCTCATCTTGACTCAAATCAAGGCGACATCTTATTTTATGTATTAAACTTGCTATTCAACATTCATTTGTACATAACGTCTCATCTCAACGCGCTAACTATAGCACTCGAAGTGATTGCTTATATGAGTGAGCCAATTAATGCCTGCTAACATGCTTTTCAATAATATATGTATGTATGTGCTAGTCTCATAATGTATTTGTACTTATTAATAAAACATCAAGTCACTATAAAAGTGCTATACATATGTCCACAAATATATAAATTAATTATCCTCTACAATAACACATATCACATTCTACACAATCCTAGTGACATCCTGTGGGTCAAGAATATGTCTCTAGGAACAGCCTTCGTAAATGGATCGGCAACCATTCTATTGGTTAAAATGTATTGTAAGAGCACTTATTTCTACACTATAATATCTCTGATGAAGTTGTTCTTTATGTCAATTTGCTTCGTCCTTCCATGATACTTTAAATCTTTCACATAGGCAATGGCTGCTTGACTATCGCAATAAACTATCACCGGTCTTGGAACCTCAATGATAGTGGATAAATTTTCAAATAAACGTTTTAGCCATACTGCTTCTTACACTTCGGCAGAACATACAATAAATTCTGCCTCCATCGTATACAAAGACGTGCATGTTTGTTTCTTGCTATTCCAAGAAATTGCACCTCCATTGAGCAAGAATACATATCTAGAATTCAATTTACGCTCATCCAGGTCTCCACCCCAATCAGCATCTGAATAGCGTGATAGGCGTAAATCATTCCCTTGGTAACAAAGTCAATAGTCAATGGTTCCGTTCAAGTATCTCAGGACCCTCTTCACTGCTTTCCAGTGTGCTTGATTGGGATTTGATTGATATCAGCTCATCAATCCCATGGCATAACATATGTCGGGTCGAGTACACATCATAGCATACATCAAACTTCTGACCACACTAACATAAGTAACAGTTTCCATTACTTTAATTTCTTCCGGAGTCTTAGGACACATCTCAGTACTTAGGCCTTCACCTTGCATGACAGGGGTATCAATGAGATTACAATACTGCATATTGAAACACTCAAGAATTTTCATTATATAAAACTCTTGTGATAAAGTAAGGAGTTTCCTTGATCGATCTCTTTCAATCTTAACTCCTAATATATAAGCAGCTTCTCCCATGTCCTTCATTTCAAAATTGGAGGACAACAATTCTTTTATGGTGATAACCAAAACCTTGTCATTTTCAGCCAATAGAATATCGTCCACATAAAGTGATAAAATTACAAATTTATCTTTGGACCGCTTGACATATACATAGTGATCTTTTTCGATTATCGTGAAACCAAAAGTAGTTATGGCTCGATGAAAAAGAAGATACCACTGTCTAGATGATTGCTTAAGACCGTATATAGAGTGATGAAGCTTGCAAACTTTATGTTATTGACCTTTAACTATGAAACCTATTGGCTGCTTCATATAGATTTCTCCATCTAGTTCTCCATTGAAAAATGCTGTCATTACATCCATTTGATGTAATTCAAGGTCCAAATGTGCAACGATAGCTAGGATAAAGCGTATTGAGGCAAACCTTACAACTGGTGAAAATGTTTCCTCATAGTCTATACCCACTTGTTAAGTATAACATTTCACCACAAGACGAGTCTTATACTTTTCAATGAATCCATCCGCCCTTTGCTTAATCTTAAAGACTCATTTGTTTCCAATGGTCTTACAATTGGATGGTAGATCAACCAAGTCCCAGACATTATTTACCCTCATTGACTCTATTTTATTTTCCAAAGCTTTTCTCCATTCTTTCTTATCAGAGGATGAGAGAGCATCTTGAACAATCTTAGGCTCGGTATCGTCTTTCTGAGAAATCATAAATACTTCCCCTTCAATCTCAAAATGACGACGGGGAATACTTTTACGCAATTGAATTTCTCTTGAATTCAATTCATCAAGCGATGCAACACTCCCACTAGGTCTTGTGTGTTGAGATAAATCTCAATTTCCCTCTACAACATTAGTGGGTATGTTATTAGGATCTTCCATCTCATAAAATTGGAAATCCTTATTAGTCTCACCTCTACTAGGAAAATCGTTCTCCAAGAACGTAACATCTCGCGATTCCATTTTGGTCACACTTCCATCAGCTTGCTCACCTATGAACACGTACCCTTTGGAGTGTTCAGTGTTGGAGAAAACTTCCTTATCTGTTTTGAAGTTGACAAAACATTTCCTTTAGTCTAGTCTGAAGACTTCCAGACTCTACTGTGAAAGTCTAAAGACCGCCAGACTCAAGATTTAGAGTCTGCCCTCATTATCAGTTTCTAGACTGACAAGGAAGACTTATCCAAATACCAGTATATCCTTAAGGATTTGATTCGTATGGCTAAAGAAGTTCTCACAGCTGGAGATGGCATCTCAAGATCTATTATTCGTATTGAAATTAATTCGAGTAATTTAGATCCGTTGATTGGTGAAGTATATTTGGAATGTTCTACTTATGGAAACCTAGATCCTGATTGTATGGACGAGCAGGATTGGTGGGCTATCTTCATTTTCTTTAAATAACTCGAGATCTCCCTAATTGATTCTGTCCAACGAGTAGATTGGAAGAACTCCTTTGAAAGGTGCCAACGGTTATGAAGGCATGGAGGAGTTTATAAAGGAAGGCGCTCTGGTTATTCGAAAAAGTGTGAGATAAAAAAATTCCAAAATCTAAAACTCATTGTACTTTGCTTATATAATTGTTGAGCGTAAATTCGTACTCAAAAGAGAGATTAGATACTGGTGAGACCTTGAGGAAGTGTAACAAAATCTCTACACTGTGGAATCAAGGACGTGAGATTGTAACGCCTCTTTTGATTCATAGTAAAATCCAGCCGGTAAACTGCCAGTGCGGGAGAGTGGACGTAAGCTTGGTCTAAGCCAAACCACTATAAACATTATGTTCTTATTCTCTTCCCTAAACTCTTTTATTTTGTTCATAACTCTATTTAATTGTTAGAGTATGATTTCCTTTGCAAAGTCTATTGTTGACCAGACTCAAGTTAAAAGTAAAGTTTTTCACTGTATTTTGCAAAATTTGTTTTCACACCTATTCACCCCCCTCTAGGTGTTCGTACTAGCACTATCAATTGGTACTAGAGCATGTGTACTCATTTAATTGAAATGTTTTTACTTCAAAGTTAAAGATCCATGGCTAGTATGTTGGCTCCAGGTTTGATTGAGGGGCAAAGCAACACCAGACCACCTTATTTTGATGGAAAATAATACAATATATGGAAAAACAAAATGAAAGCATTTCTAAGATCGAAAGATCCTTTGGAATGGGATGTGGTAGACAAATGAATAATTCCTAAAGCTACAACAGTCTCAGAAAGGGGAAAAGAAGCTGCAGAAGCTAATGAGATGACTCACGAAGAGATAACCAAGAGAGAAGCTCTTAATGCAAAAGTAATTTACTCCTTATATTGTGCATTATCTTCTACTGAATATAACAGAATATCTTCTTGTGAAATAGCTAAAGAAGTCTAGAATAGACTGCACATCACCTATAAAGGAACTGATCGAGTGAAAGAAACCAGAATCAATATTTTGCTCGGTCAATATGAAGCCTTCAAAATGAAGCCAGGAGAATTTATCATTGACATGTTTAGTCATTTTACAAAAATCGTGAATGATTTTGAGTATCAAGATCAACCAATCTCAGGACCCATGAAGGTTAACAAACTGCTGCGTGGACTTTCCAAAGATTGGAATCACGTAAAGACCTCAATAAGGGAAACACAAAGGATCATGCCACTCTCTGTTGACGAATTGGTTGGCACACTTCAGTCCTATTAAGTGGAGCAAATCAATGAAGAAGAAGATCCCAAAGGTAAAAAGTCTATTGCCTTAAAATTTAATAATGACTTTGATGTTACAAATTCTGAAGACGACATGGACGATGAAGAACTTGCTCTCATGATAAGAAGATTCAAAAAACTGAACAAAAAATGAAGAAGATTCAATTGGAAGAAACAAAGCTCTCAAAAGTTTCAAAATAAATCAATTGAGGACGATAAATCCAATAAAAATGTGATTTGTTTTGAATGTAAGAAAAATTGACATATCAGACCCAACTATCCCTTGCTAAAGAAAAAGAAAGGAAAAGTTAAGAAATACAAAAAAGGCACTCAAAGCAGAAACTTGAGTGATACCAAATGCAAAGAGAGTGATGAGGATTATGCTAATATTTGTCTAATAGCAAAATCAAAATCAGACTCGGACTGCGACGCATACGTACTCGGACTCAAACAGTAAAATCGAGGTAAGTAATTTAAAAATTCCTACTAAAGTCTCAAAATATATTAATGAACTATGTCTTAGTCTAAAAACCTCTCTCAAGAGGATTTCCGAGCTAAAAGAGAAAATTCTACACTAAAGCAACATGAAATTATCTAGAAAGAAAAGTTCAAAAATTTAGATAAAAGTTTTATTACTTTAAAAGAAAATACAGACTCTCTTTCAAAAGAAAATACACTTTTGAAAAATGATATTTCAAGTATTTCAAAAAGGTTTTCTATAGGATCTAAGAAATTGGAAAAGATTCTTTCAGCACAAAGACCTTACTTTAACAAATCAAGCTTGGAAATGACTTCTTAAACCATTCCTCTAATTGATTTTTCAAAAGTAAAGGAAAGAATTAAACAAAGACCTACAAAAGCCTTTTATAGAAATCATTTTCAAAAAGTCTTTGTAAAACCTATTGGCCGTAGTGCTCTTTGACACCCATTATCTGAGATCAACTCACTTGATTATATTTATCAAAAACTTTGTTTACATATACATCAGGAGATGAGGTTAAGGAGGGGGATTTCTAAAAAAAAAATAATAATAATAAAAAAAAAAATAGGAGTCATAAACACTAAATATCCCGCCTTCTATCGAGTATGTACATAGATCGACAAAACAAAACTCTCCCACACCGAGTGCTCCTCAGTCACCTTCTAATCTGGAGAAAAGACACAATAAACAAGTATGAGCTTTTAAAATAAAAGCTCAGCAAGTGGGCGGTTAGTCCTAACTTGGATTTGGCCAATAACCAGACAAATAGATAAATAAGTCATCAATTTGCTGAATCCACATAAATCTAGCTGCAACAATCACCCAGGGGGAGACGACACTCCACCCTAAACCCCTCGCACCCAACCTGGCATCACGAGGTCCACGATCACCCAGGGGAAGATGATACTCCACCCTGTCCCCCTCGCACCCAACCTGGCATCACGAGGTCCTTGAGAAGCTATTCAGCCATTCTCAGACCTCTGGAGAGAATACTACTATTCTTCATCACCCCTCTCCAGGCATCCCGACACCCGGGGTCTCACATTGGTTCATTAGCCAATCATATTAGTTCCTCCTTGTTGCAGCATCAACAACTCCAATGCACAAAACAGCTCTCTTTCCTAAAGTCAAGTATGAGTCCTAGACTTAACAAACTTGGGTATCACAAGCTATCTCATTAAATTCTTAAGTAACCAATGTCTTATTGAGATCAAAATCACAACATCAGACAATATGTCATATGCAACACTATCAGAAAATCATAACCTGGAATTCGTTCACCTTCCCCGTGAATTTCAACAAACTCAGAATATGGGCAACCTTAACCAGAATGCATACTTTCGGGAATTAATTTGAAAACCATATGAAATGGGCTTGAAAGATCCTAAAATTTTAGTAGATTATAAATAAGACATTAACAAACATTTTTCACGGAGGATTCTGAACCTAATTATTTATGTACAAGGAGCAACAAATCACACAACTAAGACTCACAAACTGAACTGTTTTCCAGCATCAGCGTGCACAATTAAAAGTATGTTTCAGTATCTAAAACTTCACCAATTTCTACGAAATTTTTATATGTCATACATGAAGATGTCGGCTACAACTTTCATGAAGGAATCGTGACCAGAATCAAGCTAGGAACTTCTATAGAAAATTCGTAAGGTCACAGAGTCACATGTACTGTAGTTCTGCACAGCATAAACCCGCTAGGAACTTATGTCCATACGCTGACTATTTAACCTCAGAAAAATCCATGAAAAATATATGTCATATTTTAAGGTATCTTGCACAACTTTCCTAAAAGAAGTTTCACCCAAATCTCAACACAACAAGCCACACAAAATTGACAAACCAGCGAGGTCAAGAGTTCTCAGTTCTGGAAAACAGCAGGCAAAACTCAAAACACTCACAATCTACAAACCTAAATTAAATATAATGGAACCAATTAACCAAACGGAAGTCTTTGAGCGATCGACTAAGCAATTCTCGACACCCATGACTCGCTGGAATTAAGTGGTTACATCAAAGGCATACCCAGTCCAAAACGTGCATTCCGGTACCCAATCTTGGACTTAAACAGCAACCTCAGTCCATACATCGCACATGCCGAGCTATGATGAGTTCATCTGAACACCCTAGACCCCAAGGACAGCTCTACACTCAGCATCCGGACAGTAACGAACCCATACGTTCTCAACCCAGCTCTGGACAGAGCTTTTGCAACCAACTTCTACACCTAAATCGCAATACCAAGTCCGAAATCGTCTTGCACAGTTGGGCAAAGTTAATCCATGAACTCAAGACCTTAATAGCAGCCCTACTTGCCTGGATTTTCTTCACCGACAGAAGGAAGAGGAAGCGTCGGGCGAGTTGGGCTTCGCGGTCGGCGGCAAAAGCTCCGAACGGAACCGAACGGCGACGATTCTGATACTGGATGGAGGCACCGGTTGTGAAAGGTCAAGATGGGGTTGGGCTCGGTGGAGACGAACGGAAGCGAGAGGAAAGGAAGGCGGTGTGTCTCGGTAGAGAAAACACAGATGAGGGTGGGTTCTTCGTAACAGAGAGAGAGAGAGAGAGAGAGAGAGAGAAATAAAAAGAAACATAATACGTGAAGCCTCCCCCTCCTTCGATAACACCTGAACGCAACGTGGGGGATGAGCAGAATAAATGTTTCTCTTAATTTATTTCTTCCCCCTTTTTTTTTTTTTTTTTTTTAATTTATTATTTTTACTATCACATGGGGGAGAAGCGATGGGGGTTTTGTAGATTCTTGCTTTACGGGAAAAAGCCTTTTGAAAATCTTTTTCTCCTTATGACCAAAATTTTCTTCTTGGGTTTTGATTTATTTTTATGGGTGATTACTATTTTATTTTTATTATTTATCTTATTATATATTTTAAATAGTCTCAAATATGCTCAATCTAACTAACGAAATTTTTGGGCGTTACAAGTGAGAATGTCCCATGGTTTGGAGACCTGTTAAGAAAGATTGGGCAAAGACCATATATTACACTAACTCCATTGGACCTAAGAAAGTGTGGATACCAAAGAAAGCTTGAGTTTCTCTTTTAAATGCAGGTCACTATAAAAAAAAAAGGTCAAATGGTACTTGGATAGTGGATGCTCAAGACATATGATAGGAGATTCAAGTTGTTTTATAAAGCTCATCCAAACAAATGGAGGAAAATTTTATTTTGGTGGAAATAGCAATGGAAGAATTGTCGGATGCTGAACAATAAAGATTGGAAGCCTTACAATCAACAATGTCTCATTGGTAGAATGACTAAATTATAATCTACTCAACATAAGCCAACTGTGCGACACAGGTTTTAAAATCAATTTTCAAGAAGGAATACGTTCGGGAACCAATAAAGACTTCTCTCAAACTTTCACGGGGCGGAGACATGGGAACATCTATCTTTTAGATATCAAACCAGAAAAATCTTAATGTCTAATTTCAATTCAAGGTGAAGCTAATCTCTGGCATCAAAAACTTGGCTATATCAACATGAAGCAAATTGCCAAGATCTCTTCAAAGAAGCTTGTTTGTGGACTACCCAACCTGAATTACCAAAAATCTGAATTATGCACACCATGTGTGTTGGGAAAACAAGTTAAAAGTTCTTTCAAACCAATAAATCAAGTTTCCACTAATCGTGTGCTGCAACTCCTGCATATGGATCTCTTTGGACCAACTAGAACTCAAAACATTGGTGGAAAGAGATATTGCCTAGTAATAGTGGATGATTATTCACAATTTACTTGGGTATACTTTCTGGCAAGTAAGTCTAATACCTTCTTTTATTTTTTAAAGTTTGCTAAGAAAGTACAAAATGAGAAAGGGTATGTTATTTCAAGCATTCGGACAGACTATGGAGGTGAGTTTGAAAATCAAGACTTTGCTAAATTCTATGATGAATTTGGTTTTCAGCATATGATCTCCTCTCCATACACTCTGGAATAGAATGGAGTTGTGGAAAGGAAGAATAGATCATTGCAAGAAATGGCTAAAACACTTTTAAATGAAAGTAACATTTCTTCTCATTTTTGGGCTGAAGCAGTTTCTACGGCGTGTTATATTATTAACAGATTTTTTTTTTAAGACCTATTCTGGAGAAAACTCCCTATGAGTTGTTCAAAGGAAAGAAGCTAATTATTTATTGTTTTCATATGTTTTGTTGCAAATGTTTTGTCTTGAAAAATGCAAATGATCGAATTGGTAAGTTTGAAGAAAAATCAGGACGAATGAATCTTCCCTAGTTATTCAACCTCTAGCAAAGCTTACAGAGTATACAACAAGAAGACTCAATTTGTGGAAGAATCGATGAATGTCAAATTTCAAGACCTTATACAAAATCAATCGATTCAGACTCAACCTGAAGAATTTGAATCTACTCCAGACTCTACAAAGTCCAATTCCCCAGAAGCAACTTAGACTTCAGAAGGTCAACAACGATCGAATGTTGAAGAATCAACTGAAGAAAAAGTTCAGCGATGCAATCGAGACCAACCAGCAATCGGAAGCACAAGTCCCGTCATCCCAAAGAACTTATTATTTGTGACATTGATGAAGGGATTCGTACAAGATCCAAAAGGCATGAAGGGTCTAGCGTTGTGGCTCTCATTTCTGAAATAGAACCCAAAAGCATAGAAGAAGTTTTAACTGATGAAAGCTGGATTGAAGCTATGTAAGAAGAGCTCAGGCAATTCAGTGTTAACGATGTTTGGGAATTAACTCCTAAACCAAAAGGTAAATCTGTTATTGGAGCTAAATGGGTTTTCAGGAACAAGATGGACGAAAAAGGAAAAGTTATAAGGAACAAAGCAAGACTCATGGCCAAAGGATATACGCAAGAAGAATGGATAGACTATGATAAGACTTACGCACCAATAGCAAGGTTACAAGCAATTAGATTATTACTTGCTTTTGCTTGTTATAAGAATTTAAGGGTATTCCAAATAGACGTCAAAAGTGCATTCTTGAATGGATTTATCCAAGAAGAAGTCTATGTGGAACAACCTCCTGGTTTCGAAGACCCAAGGAAACCAAACTCTGTATTCAAACTGAAAAAGGTGCTATATTGTTTAAAGCAAGCTCCTCGAGCTTGGTACGACAGAGTTAAGCAAGTTTTTAATCCAAAATGGCTTTGTTAAAGGTAAAGTGGACATTACTATATTTATTAAAAGAGAAAGTAAAAACTTTTTACTTGTTCAAATCTATATTGATGATATTATTTTTGGACCACCTAACGAAAATTTGTGCAAGAAATTCTCTAAATCTATGCGGGATGAATTCGAGATAAGCATGATGGGTGAACTATCCTTCTTTCTCGGACTACAAGTGAAACAATTAAAGGAATGAATTTTCATTCACCAAGAAAAATATGCTAAAGAACTTGTTAAAAAATTCGGTTTGGAGAATTACAAAAAGAATGATATACCAATGTCAAGTTCTTCAAAGCTAGACAAAGATGAAAGAGGAAAGAAAGTTGACCAGAAGTTGTACAGGAGTATCATTGGTTCACTTATTTATCTTACTGCCTCTAGACCTGAAATTTTGTTTAGTGTTTGCATTTGTGCCAAATTTCAATCGGATCCCAAAGAATCTCATCTAAGTGCTGCGAAATGCATCATCATATACGTTGCAACAACCTCTAAGTTAGGTCTATGGTATCCTAAAGAATGAGACTTTACTCTCCTTGGATATTCAGATGCAAATCTAGCAAGATGCAGAGTTGATAGAAAGAGCACTTCGGGCACTTGTTAATTGCTTGGTAATAGGACAGTATCTTGGTTTTCAAGAAAGTAAAAAATTGTAACTCTTTCAACAGCAGAAGCAGAATATGTGGCTCTTGGAAGTTGTTGTTCTCAAATCTTATGGATAAAACAACAATTAAGAGACTTTGGAATCGAAGACTCATGCACTGAGATCAAATGTGACAACACCAGCGCGATTAATCTCACCAAGAATCCAATTCTACATTTAAGAACAAAGCACATAGAGATTCTACACCATTTTATTAGAGACCATGTTCAAAACAGAGAAGTCTTGATTCGATTCATGGACTCGAAGAATCAGGCTGGCGAACACTTTTACAAAGCCACTAGAGAAAAGTCTATTTGAGTCTATTCGTTCCGAGACTTAATATCTTAAAGTCTAAAGAAGCTCAGGCTCAGGGATAAAAATCTAAAAATGCTTAGACTTAGAAGACCATAAATTACGACTGTAAGTTATCTCAGTTCTAGCAATTTAGATTTCGGATAAAACTCGAAAATGTACGATTACTTATTAATCGGCAATTGATTGATGTTATCTTCCCAAGTTTTTAAATTAATAGCAATTATTCTTTTTCGAAAATGAAGTTATCTTTTGAAATGACGGTTATCTATTTTTAAAAATGCAGTTATTTTTTAAAAGGCATCTTTTATGACAATCCGTACACTTCGTTTCGACTGCTTAATATATTGTCTTTCTTCTTCATTTTTACTCACAAACCCTAGAGCACAAAACTTCACTTTTCTACTGTTTCTCTAGTTTAATCCTTAAAGTTTTCATTTTTCTCGCGAATCAAGTTCGGAAATTCTCTCAAAGACTGTGATAATGTCTTCCCAAAGAAAGTCCTCAATGATTGCAAGTAGGGGACCACAACATATGCGTGAGGGTTCTACGCACTTCGATCTGATCGAGGAAGATGACTCTTCAAGGCAGCAGCAAAGTCAACATCAACATTCTCAACCGTGCCATTCTTCTCAAGCTAGACCACAAGAGTCTCTACAACAACAAGTAGAGGAAGAAATTATTAAGGATGTCGAACCTGTAAGGACTCTTAAGCCTATTTTTACTTTCAAACTCTACACCACCCTGAAGGAAGGTGGTTCTCCGATGACCTTTATTGATGAATTTTTAGAAAGAAAAAGGGTACCGAAATGAAACCTATTTTTTAAGAATGATGGAACGTTTGGGAATTGCTCCTGCTGGTTCGGCAGAAAGGGCTTTTGCGAACTTCCCAAGTGATCCACGTTTTGGAGGATTTAATCAACCGGAGGGAAAAGATGATGATGAGAAGATGTTCACTCATTTTAAGTCTAGAATAGGTGTTGCTGTAAATATTCGAGGAAAAAGGGCAGATCTATTTCATTCTGAGGAACATAAGTGAGTCTACTCTAAGTTGCTGAAGCGGGGGGTGATGAACCCAAGGAGTGTGGATTTTGATTTTCTAGATTCTCTGAATGTGAAGTTACGCGAAAAATTTACTTTACTTCAACTTGAACGTTTTTTCTCTGAGATAGCCATAGCTCATCCAGAACTTACCGCGTATTTCTATTCCAATCTAAGCATTTTAGATGCGAATAGATTTTCATTCAGTGTTAGAGACTAGGATTATGTGGTTGATATGGACACTGGCTGATGTGATTGGAGTGGAAAGAGGGATATCTAATCAATTAGTGTATCTATTAGTCATGCTACTATGGAGCTTGTTCGAGACAGAATTTCAAAAGGTCGGATTTCATATTCAAGGATGAGTGCTTCAAATGTCTTGCTTCATAAGATTGTAATTAATTGTCTTAGACCCAAATCCATATCAAAGACTGATGTCTCCAATTCTGAAGCGAAGCTGATGTACGCCATCAATATCGGTTACAAGTTCTCTTTGTCGCACACTATCATGTTTCACATGTATAGGTCAATGGTAAAGGACAAGGGCCAGCTTCCCTATTCAGCTCTGGTTACTCGTCTATTCAGACATCTTAATATTTAGCCTCCCAAAATTCTGTGTGTTTGCACCTGTGATCCAATGGTGGTAGGACTGAAGATGGTTTCAAAGATGTGTATGAAAGAGCTAAGCAAGAATTTAGAGCTTTTTAAGGAGAATACCCCTGTCAAGACTCGTCAAGACCCTATGGCTGCAAAACGGAAAGGCAATGAGCCCATGACAGCTCCATCTAAGAAGAGGAGAGCACTCATCTTGCAAGATGAAGAAGATGAGGATGAAATCACAATTTCCGCTCTTGCCTTAAAGAACTTACAACGTCTCATTCCAGAGACTAAGGATAGAGAAAACCAATACAGAGAGGAAACAGAGCAGAGGAGTGAAGAGAGGGAATCGATGAGCAAAGAAGAAGAAGAAGGAAGAACTGCAAAAGAAGAGCAAAGAGGAGAACGAATAGAAGGAGAAAGTCATGGTGATTCTCCAGCAGAGGATGAAGGACAAGAATATGATGGGATTGAAGAAGAACCAGAGCATGAAGAGTACTCCTCTCCACCTGAAGGCACTGAAACAGGGGGAGCTGCTGATAAAAGAGGTACTCTCTCCCTTGCTTTTACAAGTGAT
Organism: Eucalyptus viminalis; assembly: GCA_014182385.1. Lineage (NCBI taxonomy): Eukaryota > Viridiplantae > Streptophyta > Magnoliopsida > Myrtales > Myrtaceae > Eucalyptus > Eucalyptus viminalis. Next base: position 11,432,856 of record CM024530.1, on the reverse strand, counting down.
GATGTTAGTCGTTCTCCTACCGATCCAAAAGATGTATATGCCTCTCAATTTCCTAAAAAAGCTAATGAGGTTTCATCTCCAAGTCTGGATGTTCATGTTGAAGTTCCATCATTTGTCAATACTCCACACATTGATCGTGCTGAAGCTAGCACTCAAACTGACAACTCAACAAACCTTAAAAGACTGCTTGATGTTCTTATGGAGATCAGAGGTCAAATTTATGCTTTGGGATGTGAATTTTAGAATATGCAGAATGCTAACCAAGCCACTTCAGTTTCATTGCTCGATCAAGTTTAAGCCCTTAATCTTCAAGCTCAAGCAACTGCCGAGGGTGAGGAAGTAGCACAACCGAAGTAGGATCTGAGAAAGCTAGAAGAAACTGTCAAGTCGATGGGAGATTTCCAGCTAGTTCGCATTCCAAAACAAACTTAATTTTATCCAATTCTCTTTTTCGTCTCTACCTTTTTAATGCTGACAAAAAGGGAGAGAAGTTGGTGCAGATTTGACTTTTAGATTTGATTTTATTTGACTTTACTTTTGTTTGGTTGTGACTAGTTTGGACTGTGTTTTGATAAATATACATTTCTTCCCTCTAGGACTATCATTCAGAATATCTTATAAAGATACATTTTTTCCCTCTATGACCTAATTTGCCATATTTGTAGGAAAAATCATGAACATAAATTGCACATCCCCATGGACGTAGAATACTCAAGTCTGGTTTCCTACTAGTCCATAATTCATAAGGGGTGGAAGTGACTGATTTTGAGGGCACTTAGTTAAGTACATAGACAATAGTCACTAACGAATCTCCCCAATAAGAGATAAGTAAATTTACTTGCGACATCATAGATCTAACAATTTCCAATATGGTTTTATTCCTTTTCTCAGCTACCTCATTTTGTTATGGAGTACTAGAAATAGTCAATTGTCGTACAATTCAATTTTTATCACAAAGAGCCTTGAATTGCTCCGATAGATACTCACGTCTGCGATCAGTTTTCAATGCCTTTAATGTCTTATTCAAATGATTCTCTACCATCGTTATATATTATCTAAAGTAATCTAATGCTTTTGACTTATGGAAGATCATAAAGATATAACCGAAACGCGTAAAGTCATCTATGAAAGTGATGAAATATGAGGCTCCATGCCTCGCCTTCACATTCAAAGGACCACAAATGTCAGAATGTATGAATTGCAATGGAAATTCAGCTCTAGTCTCTTTACCAAATGGTTTTCTAGTTGCTTTTCCGACTAGACAATGTTTACATACGGGTAGATTAACATCGATGAGTGACCCTAAAAGATCTTCTCTAGCTAATCTTTATATTCTTTGTAACTTAATGTGACCTAATCTAAAATGCCAAGTACTTGCATCAATCTCAACATTACTAGAAGATGCAATTAAAGAAAAACAACCATCAACATTAATATTGTACTGATCATAATCAATGTCTAACACCATAAAATCATTCGATATATGACTTGAGCCATAATAAACTGTTCCATACAAAATGTCAACACAATCACCATGAAAATTTAATACATAACCTAGGCTAAGAAAAACAACTACAGAGATCAAGTTTCGTTGAATATCCAGAACATAGAGGACATCATATAGGAATAGGCTTCGACCATCACGTAAAATTAATTTACATTTGCCGATATCCTTCACTTCAATTCTTGAGTTATTCCCAACATATATCCATCTTCTTCTAGGTTGTATCCGACAATACTCCACAAATGCTCATCGGTCTCTAGCTACGTGGTCTGTTGCTCCTGAGTGTACAATCTACATTTGATGAGATTCAACAAGCATTATAGTACTAAAAACAAAAGCGTTACTTAAAGTAATTGAGTAATAGGGTACCTCTTTCGGCTCAATGCATTAACAAGCAAAGTGACCCATCTTGCCACAATTGTAGCACTCCATCTTGGCCTTGTCCTTCTTGCCACCACGCTTCTTACATCGGAAGCTTTTAGCCATTTTAGATGCCTGATTAGTTTTCTTCCCTTTGTTGTTGAATTGATGATTCCTATTGCGCTTAAAGCCTGAAATTTTGCGCGAACTCAATTCAGCAACATAAGCATGGGTAGAGGATCTCGCAGCCTCTAGGCACTCATCCTCTAATTCTAAATGACGCACTATATCATCAAAAGTGACAATATTCTCTTGCCACCACGCTTCATATGTTCCCAATTGTCAGGAAAAAAATTTATAACAGCCCGAACTTGTTGTTCATCAGTAAGGGAGTGACCTGCCGACTTCAGCTCACGAATCATGTTTGACATCTCACGAAGATGTTGCCTCATCTTTATATTTGGGCACTTTCATTATGTGTCTAATTTAATGGTGAGTCTCCTCAACTTAGTGGCAGATGTACCCCCAAACTTATCTTTCAAGACAACCCACATTGCTTGAGTTTTATCATAACTTTCAAACTCACACGTGAGATCATCTTGCATACAGCTCAACAACGTGATGCGAGCAATGCTATTTTCCTTCTTCTAAGCTTGATAAGCTTCTAGATCTCACATGTGTTGAGCTGAAATTCCATGCTCGAGTTCATCCATGGTGTGGTTGAGAGTTTCCAAAACCTCTTGCTTCTTAAGGAAGTACTAAACATTTCGGTGCCAAATATCATAATTGTCACCATTCAGCTTCTCACCCTTATTGAGGTCAGCCACAATGATCTTGGATGCCGAAGTCATAATCAATTGTTATAACACATTGACATAATAAACGCATAATCAATACTAGCACATTTTTCGGAGTAACACACATATTTAATTTACAGCAAAAAAAAACTTAATTAATAATAATTCAACAAAAAGACACAGAAACGAAAGTTCACTATGTTTCCAATCAACTTCCATATACGATTGTTCTATTATCATTAATTAGTTTAATTTGCGCAAATTTTAAGTTTTAGGTGAGAATTCTTTTAAATTCTACCAACCTACGAACTCTCACTAGAAAAAAATAATTACATGACCATTCTACATTTTCCATGTAATTTCTACATTTTTCCATTAACACAAAAGCATGGCATGATGTGAACCAACGTACTAAAAAAACAATCATGCAGCAACTACAATCAAAACCGCAATTTAATATGTAATGGAAAAATAAGGATTTCCTACCATTGTTCGAATATTCTTCGAACTAGAAAATTGCAAGTATATTAAACTACATATATGTTACCATTGAACCAAGCTCTAGACAATATATATGATATCATTTTCATATAAGCTAGCTACTGTATTTCCTAAAATATAAGAAAATACAAGCTACAAATGAATAAATTATGCATTTAAAACCCAAAAATACGCGTACTCAGGGCTCCCTACACATTTTTATACATTTATAAAACTCAAAAATAAAAACTAATTATACCACAATGTAAAGTACATCCATACGAACCAAACGCCATCAATCACGCTCCAATCAAAGCTCTCACGCCCCCACATACGCCACCTAAGTGTGCAACACATGTGGCGCACACGCCAGCAAGCCAGACGGCTCCTGGCCGGTCTGACTGGTCCAACCGTTCGCCGGTCCAAACTGTTGATCGGTCAACTGTTGGGTCAGGTTGGGTCGCGGGTTGTTCTTCAAGTCAAGTCGCAGACCAACGATCAACCAACCAATTGCTGTCGACAGTGACGTTATCGATGACGTCATTCGGCGGTTACTGACGGTTGGATGATGTCATCGATGACGTCAGCACGCGTCGATTCGCCAACGCGCGCGTCACTCTCACGCGCTGGCGTTCCCAGCCCGTTGAGTGCATTTGGGTGCGTCCGATCTCCTCCGACGACGCTCAACCCACCATTGGACTCATCTCGACGAGTACTTTCATCCTGTATATTTAAAAATTGATTTTAGCCAAAAAAATATTCCGAAAAATGGCCGAAACCGTACGGGTGTACGCGACCCCGAACCCGTTCTTCGCTTCGGTTCATTTTCAACGATTCAGATTGCAATTCCGAGCAATAAAAATCCAATCGGTGTAAATATCATACTCTTGATCTCGATATCAAATAGTAAATGAGAAAATTTGATAAAAAAACAAGGCAGAAATCACGACCGGACTCTAATATCAATATTGGAATTCAAGTTGGCGGAAGACAACTTACCTGTTTCAAATGCGCAATCAACAATTTACCTCGAAACGAATGTTGAATTGCGGATAAATCACGAACAATATTACCTCACGTTGGTCTGAATGTAATTATGATGAAAACATCCGATTTCCACAGCGTAAATGCCAATTGTTCTTGTAAATGAGAAATGGAACGCCTTCTTTTCTTTGATGGAAAAGGGACAATAAAATGAGAAGAATTTCTTTCTGAGCGTATGTTCTGCCAACCGTCTCAACGGTTGTCTTCAGGAGTCTTTTATATGACTCCATCACACCCTTTCAAATGATGTCTTTTCATCATAGCATATCAAGACGAAATGATGCATTCTTATCGCACCCCATCATTGACGTATTAATAATATACTCCAATAACAATTGGGCCACATGTATGAAGCAATTTGGGCATCCACATCAGAGATAAAACATGCAATGTCCATAAATATATTTTTTTTGTTGTTGATCTAATTCTTTGTAACATATTTCCAGTATCTCTTCAAGGCCGACCATAGTCTTTTGAGAACTCATTGGACGTGCTTTCATTGACTTCTCCATCTTTTCCCATTCTTATATTGATTCACCCCGCAAAAATGAACCAACGACCTCAACTGCTAATGGTAATTTCTCTATAGCATTGACGGTGCGGTTTGAGAGTTCATCATAATCAGGTATGGAAGATTGCATCTCGAATGCATGCTTCCAGAAAAGTTCAAAAGCTTGACCGTCATCCAACTCACTAACCATGTAGTTATGAGCCTTGTCGGAATCAAACTATTCAAGAATTCCACTATTTTTGGAAGTCACAATTATTCGATTACCTGGACCAAACCAATCAAGCTGGTTTCCTACAACGGCATGAAGATCAGATGGCTTTTCCACATTATCGACAACTATTAGAACTTTCATTTCATGAAATATATCCTAGAAATCTTCTATTGTTTCATCAAAAGAAGGATCTTCATGATCTCGTTCAAGGATATCACGTATCAACTTACTTTGCAAAAACTTCATTCAACCAGAACTTTGTGCGGTTTCTTTGACCTCTGCAAGAAAGCTACAACTGTTGAAACAAGAAGAGATCTAGTTGTATACAGCCTTGGTGAGAGTTGTCTTGCCAATTCCATCAATTCCATAGATTCCAATAATGTGCACCTCATCATTGCCTTCCATCCCCAGTAAGTCGGTGATTTTCCATTGTTGGAATTCAAGTCGGTGGAAGACGACTTACCTCTATCCGATGCGTAGTCAACAATTTACCCCGGAACGAACGTTGAATTGTGGATGAATCACGAATAATATTACCTCACGTTGGTCTAAATGCAATCATGAGAAAAGCATCTGATTTCCACAGTGTAAATGCCAATTGTTCTTGTGAATGAGAAATGGAACGCCTTATATTTCTTTGATGGAAAGGGAACAAGGAAAGGAGAAAAATTTCTTAGCATACGTTCTACCAACCATGCCAACGGTTGTCTTCATGAGTCTTTTATATGACTCCATCACGCCATTTCAAATGGTGTCTTTCCATCGTAGCATATCAAGACGAAACGGTGCGTTCCAATCGCACCCCATCATGGACGTACTAATTAAGTACAACATTTCCCACTCGGACATGATGGACTTGATAGCGCTCTATCAAGAATATAAGGCATTCGATATTCATTAACTTTACAAAACAATTCATACTGGCAAGTAAGTCGGGCGACCAGTGAGTACACCTACACTTAGGAGCTCAAATTATGCATATGTTAGGGATGACATAATGGCTACAACCCCGAAAAGAAATTTACAATTGATGTCTCTTAGTGCCTCTGACATATTTTGTTACATCAATCCAAGTATACCTATCCCTTAAAGGCTGTACTTGACTATTCTCAAAACACCATGTATTTACAATTATATCCGCAACCATATACGGCGATAAAATTGGTCGACTAGTAAATACATATAATAGATGTAAAACAACAATAGTGTTCCTTCGTACTCATGTCTCTCTCCATTTCAGAACAACTATTTTCCTAGACACGTCCCATAAAGCCATATATATTCATAACCGCCGATAACATGCTAAGGTAGCAACATTGATCTTTCACTTCAAGAACATAGTCGAAGTAACATAGGGCACAAAATGAGGTAAATTATAAATTACCTCAAAGGCTTACACAATGAGTAGATATGGATAATTTTACTCGCATTCCCTTGTCAATCGTACAATGCACATGTAGTATGAATTACATGCTATAGTGGATTTCTCTTTCTATAAGAGCGTATGTCATTTATTAAATATATCTACCATACGGATCTTAGCCTAAACATAGTCACATGCTCCTCATGTACTCATGTTTAGCTCGAGTGCTATATCAACACGTTTTCTATAGCGCCTAATTAAGTACTCGTATCCAGCATCTTTTAGGCATACATGATTGTGAGACTATCATGTTCGGTCTAATTATAAATAAATCACAGACCACATCTTGACTCTAATCAAGGCGACATATTATTTTATGTACTAAACTTACTCTTCAGCATTTATTTGTATATAAAGTCTCATCTCAATGTGCTAACTATGGCACTTGAGGTGATTGCTCGTGTGAGTGAGCCAATCATTGCCTGTTGACATACTTTTCAATAACATATGTGTGTATGTGTTAGTCTCATAATGGATTTGTACTTATTGATAAAATATCAAGTCACTAATAAACAAACAAGTACAATACATATGTCCACAAATACATAAACCAATGATCCTCTACAAGAACACATATCACATTCTACGCAATCCTAGTTACATCCTATGAGCCAAGAATATGTCTCTAGGAACAGCCTTCGTAAATGGATCAGCAACCATTCTATTGGTTGAAATGTATTGTAGAATCACTTCTTTCTACGTTATTATATCTCTAATGAAGTTGTTCTTTATGTCAATGTGTTTTGTCCTTCCATGATACTTGGGATCTTTCACATAGGTAATGGCTGCTTGACTATCGCAATAATCTATCACCGGTCTTAGAACCTCAATGATAGTCGCTAAATTTTTCAAGAAACATTTTAGCTATACCGCTTCTTGCACTATGGCAAAGCATGCAACAAATTATGCCTCCATCGTAGACAAGGCCATGTATGTCTATTTCTTGCTATTCCAAGAAATTGCACCTCCATTAAGCAAGAACGCATATCCAGAAGTCAATAGTCCATGATGCCTTTCAAGTATCTCAAGATCATCTTCATTGCTTTCCAGTGTGCTTGATTGGAATTTGATTGATATCAGTTCATCAATCCCACGGCATAACATATATCGGATCGAGTACACATCATAGCATACACCAAACTTTCGACCGCACTAGCGTAAGGAATAGTTTCCATTACTTTAATTTCTTTTGGAGTCTTAGGACACATCTCAGTACTTAGGCCTTTACCTTGCATGACAGGGGTATCAATGGGATTACAGTGCTACATATTGAAACGTTCAAGAATCTTCATAATATAATACTCTTGTGATAAAGTAAGGAGTTTCCTTGATCGATCTCTTTTGATCTTAACTCCTAATATATAAGCAGCTTCTTCCATGTCCTTCATTTTAAAATTGGAGGACAACCATTCTTTTATGGTGATAATCAAAATCTTGTCATTTCCAGCCAATAGAATATCGTCCACATAAAGTGATAAAATCAAAAATTTATCTTCGGACCGCTTGACATATACATAGTGATCTTTTTTTATCATCATGAAATCAAAAGTTATTATGACTTGATGAAAACAAAGATACCACTGTCTAGATGATTGCTTAAAGCCATATATTGAGCGATGGAGTTTGCAAACTTTATGCTATTAACCTTTAGCTATGAAACTTATTGGTTGTTTCATATAAATTTCCCCATCTAGCTCTCCATTGAGAAATGCCGTCTTTACATCTATTTGATATAATTCAAGGTACAAATGTGCAACGATGGCTAGGATAAGGCGTATTAAGGCAAACCTTACAATTGATGAAAATGTTTCCTCATAGTCTATACCCTCTTGTTGAGTATAACCTTTCGCTACAAAATGAGCATTATACTTTTCAATGGATCCATACGCCCTTCGCTTAATCTTAAAGACCCATTTGTTTCCAATGGCCTTACGATTGGGTGGTAGATCAACTAAGTCCCAGACATGATTTGCCCTCATTGACTCCATTTCATCTTCCAAAACTTTTATCCATTCTTCCTTATCAAAGGATGAGAGAGCATGTTGAATAGTCTTAGGCTCGGCATCATCTTTCTGAGCAATCATAAATTCTTCCCCTTCAATCTCAAAACGACGATGGGGAATACTTTTACAATTACTTTTACACAATTGAATTTTTCTTGAATTCAATTCGTCAAGCGATGCAACACTCCCACTAGGTCTTGTGTGTTGAGGTAAATCTTCATTTCCCTCTACAACATTAGTGGATGTGTTATCAGGATTCTCCATCTCATATAATTGGAAATCCTTATCAATCTCACATCTACTAAGAAAATCGTTTTCCAAGAACGTGACATCTCATGATTCCATTTCGGTTATAATTCCATCAACTTGTTCACCTGTGAACACATACTCTTTAGAGTGTTCGGAATATCTTATAAAGATACATTTCTTCCCTCTATGACCTAATTTGTCATATTTGTGGGAAAAATCATGAACATAAGCTGCACATCCCCATGGACGTAGAATACTCAAGTCTGGTTTTCTACCAGTCCATAATTCATAAGGGGTGGAAGTGACTGATTTTGAGGGCACTTAGTTAAGTACATAGGCAGTATTCATTAACGCATCTCCCCAATAAAATATAAGTAAATTTGATTGCGCCATCATAGATCTAACCATTTCCAATAGGGTTTTATTCCTTCTCTCAGCTACCACATTTTGTTATGGAGTACCAGAAATAGTCAATTGTCGTACAATTCCATTTTCATCACAAAGAGCCTTGAATTGCTCCGATAGATACTCACGTCCGCGATCGGTTTTCAATGCCTTTAATGTCTTATTCAAATGATTCTCTACCATCGTAATATATTGTCTAAAGTAATCTAATGCTTCTGACTTATGAGAGATCAGAAAGACATAACCGAAACGCGTGAAGTCATCTATGAAAGTGATGAAATATGATGCTACATGTTTCGCCCTCACATTCAAAGGACCACAAATGTCAGAATGTATGAGTTGCAATGGAAATTCAGTTCTAGTCTCTTTACCAAATGGTTTTCTAGTTGTTTTTCCCGCTAGACAATATTCACATACGGATAGATTAACATCAATGAGTAACCCTAAAAGACCTTCTCTAGCTAATCTTTACATTCTTTGTAACCCGATGTGACCTAATCTAGAATGCCAAGTATTTACATCATTCTCAACATTACTAGAAGATGCAATTAAAAAAAAACAACCATCGACATTAATATTGTACTGATCATAATTAATGTCTAACACCATAAAACCATTCGATATATGACCTGAACCATAATTAACCGTTCCATACAAAATGTCAACATAATCACCATGAAAATTTAATACATAACCTAGGCTAAGAAGAATAATTACGGAAACCAAGTTTTGTCGAATATCCGGAGCATAAAGGACATCATGTAGGAATAGGCTTCGACCACCGCGTAAAATTAATTTACATTTGACGATACATTTCACTTCAATTCTTGAGTTATTCCCAACATATATCCATCTTCTTCTAGGCTATATCCAACAATACTCCACAAATACTCCTCGATCTCTAGATACGTGGTCTGTTGCTCTTGAGTGTACAGTCCACATTGGATGAGATTCAGCAAGCATTACAGTACTAAAAACAAAAGCATTACTTAAAGTAATTGAGTAATAGGGTACCTCTTTCGGCTCAGTGCATTCACGAGCAAAATGACCCATCTTACCACAATTGTAGCACTCCATCTTGGCCTTGTCCTTCTTCCCACCACGCTTCTTACGTGGGAAGGTCTTAGCCTTTTTAGGTGCCCGATCAATCTTCTTCCCTTTGTTGTTGAATTGATGATTTCTTTTGCGCTTAAATCTTGAAACTTTGCCTAAACTCGATTCAGCAACATGAGCATAGGCGAAGGATCTCGCAACCTCTAGGCGCTCATCATCTAATTCCAAATTATGCGCTATATCATCAAAAGTAACAATATTCTCATTATGCGTCATATTGCTCCCAATTGTCAGGAAGATACCTTATAACAGCTTGAACTTGATGTTCATCAGAAAGGGAGTGACATGCCAACTTCAACTCACGAATCATATTTGACATCTCTTGAAGATGCTGCCTCATCGTTACATTTGGGCGTTTTCGGTATGTGTCAAACTTGATGGTAAGTCTCCTCAGTTTAGTGGCAGATGTACCCCCAAACTTATATTTTAAGACAACTCACAGAATTTGAGTTTTATCATAACTTTTAAACTCATACATGAGATCATCTTGCATACAGCTTAGTAATGTGATGTGAGCAATGTTATTTTTCTTCTTCCAAGCTTGATAAGCTTCTAGATCTCTCATGTGTTAAGCTGAAGTTCCATACTCAAGTTCATCCATGGTGTGGTTGAAAGTTTCCAAAATCTCTTGCTCCTTGAGGAAGTACTGAACCTTTCGGTGCCAAATATTATAATTGTCTCCATTCAACTTATCACCCTTATTGAAGTCAACCACAATAGTCTTAGATGTCGAAGCCATAATCAATTGCTATAATACATTGACATAATAAATGCAGAATCAATACTAGCACACTTTACAGAGTGTTGCAGTAAAGACAAACTAAATTAATGATAATTCAACAAAAAATACATAAACGAAAGTTCACTGTGTTCCTAATCAACTCCTATCTACAATTGTTCTATTATCATTAATAGTTTAATTACACAAATTTTAAGTTCTAGATGAGAACTCCTTCGAATTCTACCAACCTACGAACTCGCACTAGGAAAAATATTTACATGACCTCATGTAATTTCTACATTTTTCCATTAACACAAAAGTATAGCATGATATAAACCAACGTATAAAAAATAATCATGTTGTAACTACAATCAAAACCGCAATTCAACATATAATGTAAAAACAATGATTTCCTACCATTGTTCGAATTTTCTTGAAACTAGAAAATTGCATGTATATTAAACTATATACATGCTATCATCAAACCAAGCTCTACACAGCATATATGATATCATTTTCATATAGGTTAGCTATTGTATTTCCAAAATCATTAGGAAATTCAAGCTAAAAATGAATAAATTATGTATTTATACCCTAAAAATACGCATACTTAGGTTTCAAACACATTTTTATACATTTATAAAACTCAAAAGTATAAAATAATTATATCATAGTGTAGAACACATCCATATGAACCAAACGCCGCCAACCACACTCCAATCGGAACTCCCATGCGCCCACACGTGCCATCGATCCTCAAAGGATCCTAGCCGATCAGACCAGTCTGACTGGTCCAACCGGCGATTGATCCGACCGGTTTGACCACCGATCCGGTTGACCAGCCCGACCGATTGACCGGTCAACGGTCGGGGTCGGATCCCTAGTCGAGTCGTCAGCCGGCTAACTGCCATCGGCGATGACATCATCCATCGGTTACCGACCGTTGGATGACGTCACGGTAATATCATCATGCATTGGTTCGCCGACGCGTGAGTGACGCGCACGCATTGGTGTGCCCAACGCATCAGGCGCGTGGCGCCCACATGCAGCGGGTTCTGGCCGCGCGTGTGGGCGCATCCAGCGTCCTTCGGCAGTGCTCGACCCATCGACGGACTTGTCTCAACAAGTACTTTCACTTTGTATGTTTAAAATTTTATTTTGGTCGAAAAAATATTCCAAAAATGGCCAAATCATATGGGTGCACGCGGACTTGAACCCGTTCTTCGCTTCGGTTCATTTTCAACGATTCAAATTGCATTTCCAAGCAATAAACATCCAGACAATGTAGAATTCAATTTCTTGATCTTGATATCAAGTGGTAAACGAGAAAATTCGATAAAAACAAGGCAGAAATCACGACTGGACTCTTATACCAATGTTGGAATTCAAGTTGGCGGAAGACGACTTACCTCTATCCGATGTGTAGTCAACAATTTACCTGAGAACGAACATTGAATTGCGGATGAATCACGAACAATATTACCTCACGTTGGTCTGAATGCAATCACGAGAAAAGCATCCAATTTCCACAACGTAAATGCCAATTGTTCTTGTAAATGAGAAATTGAACGCCTTCTTTTTCTTTGATGGAAATGGGACAAGGAAAGGAGAAAAATTTCTTAGCGTACATTTTGTCAACCATACCAACAGTTGTCTTCAGGAGTCTTTTATATGACTCCATCACACCCTTTCAAAGGGTGTCTTTCAATCGTAGTATATCGAGATGAAACAATGCGTTTCAATCACACCCCATCATGGATGTACTAATTAAGTACAACAGTTTTGCACAATCATCAATTCCAACCAAATTCTGAACAGCTACAATTCGATGTCCAACTTCATCTTTCGCATTCTCCATGCTCTACAATAAAAAGAGAATTTCTTCACCAAAGTATTATCATTGATGGAAAAAAGAACAAACGTCACATGATCAGTCTATTTTCAAACATTGCATCACTTCCACACATGAGATTGGAAATCATTTTCCAAATGCCCCAAGAAATGTTTTTGGTCACATATCACCAAATAAGGGAAAAATTAACCATTTTCTTGAAAAATTCCCCATAAAGGTTTTTCCATTTTAATGAAGTTTTCCCCCCAATAAAGGCACCCTTAGACTCGGTTCATTTTGCGAAAAATGTGATGTTAGGAAAATGATAATATTTTTCAATGTTTTGCTGAAACATGAAAATGAAGTAAAAAATATTTTCCGTTATTCGATAAGGAAAATCTTTTTCTCCATGCACTCCTTTCAATATTTTTTTCTTGTTTTATTTTTTAAATCAATTTTTTAATAATTTTTTCTTTCTTTTTTTCTTCTTCTACATCGAAGACCAACCACAAGCAAGGTCAAGCCTCGCCAGGTCCTCGCCCACGGCTGGTGAGCTCGGGTGAGGTTGGTTGCTAGAGTTTGGCAAGGCTGCCTCACCCACTCACTGCTCTACCGAGGTCCGAGCTCGCCTATGGCTGGTCGTCAATCGCCACCATGGTCGGTGGAAGAATAAGGAAAGAGAATGAAAGAAAAGGAAAAAAATAACATAAACATTTAAAATAATTAAAAACTTGATTTTAAAAAAAAAAGTAATGTCGCGACCTAATTTTTCGGTGCACCACCTAAAACTAGATTAATGGATTGCTAAATTTTTAAACTTAACCCGAGCTCTCACAAGCCCATATTAAATCGCGACTTAAGTCTAAATTTTTAAATATGCAAAGATTATTAGCTAGAAGTTGCCACTAATCGATTTATGATAGGTCGATTAGACACCTAAGTAAAATAATGGAAATATTATTTTACTCCTACGAACCAGAGACTAAAGGTACGAGGACGTGGTTACACTAGATTTCTCTAATACCCTATCGGTACTATTTCTTTTTAATTTTTCAAAAATGCTTTTGTAGGCGGCTTAGATTTATTTTAACCTAAATTACTATCATGCAATGGGGTGATCACATGGATGCTCAATCATTATTTAACATTTAATAAATAAATTGCATCACACAAAGCAAATAACAATTTTTTGGGTTTTTTTGAAAATTAGAATTCTTTTATAAAAATGCATTTTTTAACTAACTGACTTAATCTTATTAATATGCAAATTCTAATTAAATTGGCCTATTATGCAAACTAATTATTATGCACCTCATGACCTAACTTCACTAATGAATAAATTCTGATTAAATGATTCTATTATGCAAACTAGTTAACATGCACCTAGTATTTTTGCATTTTTTTATTGAAATTCAGAATTTATAAAAACCCTGATTAATCTATCTAAAAAGGGATAATTTTATAATTTATTCTAGGGATTAATTTGACTTAAACCCTATCCTATCTTAGAAAACTAATTTTTGGAAAAATGAGATAATTAATGGAGTGCATGATAACCAAAATTTCTTCCAGAAATAATTTTTTTATTCCAAACCTTTGTTTTACGGAATAGAAACCTGTTTGATAAACCTAATCGGTTTTCATTTTCGGAATAGATTTACATTCCGAGAAATAATTTCTCCCACTAAATCCTAATTTCGGTGAGTCCTCCCTCATCTCCTTTACGTCTCTGCCTCCTCCTCCTCCTCCTCCGCCTCTCCTCATTTTATTAAAAATAAAAATAAAAATATTCATTTTATTCATTTAAAAATAATAAATTGATATTCATTTAAAAATTAAAATAAATTTATTAAAAATAAATAAATTATTTTTATTTATCATTTTATTTTAGTTTATTAAAAATAAATTTATTTAATTTATTTAAAATAATTTATTTATGATTAATAAAAATAAATTATTTTTATTTGATTGAGTGTTTTGCCAAATAAATTTATTTTTATTTTTTATTTTTATTCATTTTAAGATAAATTTATTTGTAAAATAAAATAAAATAGAATAAATAAAATAAATTTATTTTTAAGGATATTTTTATTTTATTTTTTATGATTTATTTTATTTTATTTTATTCTTTATTTTTTTTGTTACTAAATCATTTTTTATTTTTTATATTAAAGGTCGTCGGTCATCGCGCCGCCGTTCGAAATGAAAAAAAAAATTTGTTATCAAACAATTTTATTTTTATAGTAGAAATTTTGTGTCGTTATCAACGGTTATTTTTCTTAGAAACTCTTCTAGAAATAGAAATATAAAAATCATTTCATTTACAGAAATTATTTCTGGAATAGAATGGTTGTCATGCGTGCCCTAAATATGCGAACATTATCTAAAATCCTAAAAAAAAATTATTTAGATCCAACCCTAACTTATTTCTGAAAAATGCAATCCTAAAAGAATGTAATCCTAAAAAATTTCTAATTTATTAAACCTACATGTCTGATTTACTAAACTTATATGCTCATGCAGAGTTTTTATTTTTTTGATTTTCTGTTTTTTTTTTTTTTTAAGATAAGTAATTATTAAATAAATATTAAATCTAAACTATTAACAAAATAAAGAATTAAAATAATCGAAAAAACAACATGTTATCTCCCAAGTCAAATTAACGATTATCCTAATCCTAATTATTATGACAAAAAATTCAAAATAATTAAAAATACGATCCGAAGCCTTACAGATCAAATTAATCATTATAATGATTTAACAATTAAAATTCTACCAAAAGCCCAAAAATTAATATAATTAAAAAATATCAAATGCCTTTCGGATTAAATTAATAATTACAATAATTCCAGATAAAATCCTAGCTGATAATGCCTACAGAATACACAAATATTAACATTGACAAATCATATTCTAATTAAAATAACTAAACTTGAAAAATGAAAATAAAGTAAAACAAAATAAATGAAAAATAAAAATAAAAATAAACTACCTAGGGAAACTTGAAAAGGGTGACCACGAAGGGCGAAGCACGGCTGAGGCAGGCGCCGGTGCTCGGGCAGAGGCGGTGGTACGGGCTGCTGCGGCGTCGGCGACGTCGGGCTCCGGCGGCGAACGGGCAGGGGCGACGAGCGGCGGAGGCGAGCTACTCTGGCAGTTGAGCAGCAGCGTTGCGGGTGGAAGGGACAGCGGAGGCGCGGCACGGGCTGTTGAAGCGTTGCAGTGGTAGACGGGCGCGCAGCTGCGGGTCGTCTAGCGAAGCGTCGGCTAAGGCAGGGGCTACTGGGCGCGGGCTGCAGGTCACGGTCGAAGCGGCAGTGGAATTGCAGACGAATGGGCTGAGGCGCGGTGCCGTGTGTTCGCGGTGTCAGGCAGAGCGGCGACCGCTTCAGGTGGGCTGACGGAGTGGCGGTGCTGCTCGAGGACCGGCGGTGCGGCTTGGAGACCGGAGGTGCAGGCTCGCGGAGGTGATGACCGGCGAAGTCTCGAGCGCTGCGGTGCTTCAGGGTGTGGTGCTGGGTGTTCGCCGGACGCGATGGTAGCTGGCGAAGCGACGAGGTGGCGGTGCCGCGTAGAGGCCAGCAGGGGATCGGCAGAAACCCCGCGAGGAAGAAGAACTTCATTCTTCTTTTCTTCATTTTTTTTTTACTCTTTTTTCTCTCTCTACTCAGTTCACGTCCCCTCCACGTCGCTCTCACTGCACCTCCTGTTCTCTCTGCTGACTTTTCTTCAAAAGGTGAAAAGAAGTCCCATGTAGAGAAAAGACATTCTCTCTCTCTTTATCGAATTCGCTCCCCCACGGTTACGAAAATGAACCTCTCTTTTATAATAATTTCAAACAGCAGCTTTGCATGACATTTTTTGAATTTTCATCTCCAATCACATTAAATCAAAGCATTATTTAACAATCAACTCGATTTTGTTCAAATTTCTTTCATTTTACAAAAATTCTTACCATTTATTCACTTGATTTTTAAATTGCTTCAACATTTAACAAAATCGAATATTCATCGAATTTCAAATTTCCATACATAATCAATCAAATCAATTTCCTTCATTTTTCATTTTTCTCCTTTTATTTATTCAAATGCAATTTTTATTTTCCTTATTTCCCTAGATTTGCTAAATTAGGTGTCAACAAATAAAAATAAAAGGAAAAGGTGTTTAATGAAAAAAAAAGTGCTTAGATAGAATTGAAAGAAACAAGATCTAAAAAGTGAAAAACATTTTCCCCACTTATATTTTTTCCATTGGCAGAAAATGTTTTCCTTAAGTACTTTATTTTCCGTGAACCAAATGGCAAAAAATCCGGAAAGCGTTTTCCTAAAAGTTATTTTATATTACAAGCCTTCACTTGTAAGAGGGAATCCTCTCATCCTTTCCAATAAAAAGGCAAATTATGCTGAGGAATATCTTCATTGTATGAAAAAACAAATATTTGTAACTGACCTCGATGGCAGCTTCGACTCCATCCTTCGGCTGATTAACATCTTTGAGCTCATTAAGGTTTGTCATACCGCTGCCTCGAATAATATTCAGGACTGGCAAAAGCTTTAGATTTTCGCATATGTCCAATTCAACACGTTTGGATAATTTTGGTAGACTGTGTCGAGCAGAAAAGATACCTTCCACCTTCCTGAGACGTGGTAAACGTTCGAGCCCATTAAGGTTTGTTATACCGTTGCAGCGAGAAATTTTCAGGACTTGCAAAAGCTATAAATCTTTAAGACCATCAATCTTCGCTAAATCGTAGTCCTCTAGTTCTAATTCTAACAGATATTTCATACCAGAAAAATTTGGCTCTTGAATCTTGCAATGTTTAAGACACGGGGTCCATAAGCTTGAGGACAAGGGAAGTTGTGTGAGGTCTAGTTCCTTCATGTAGGATAAAGTGAGTTCCTGGAGCCGAGTGAGGGCGCGAAAATCCCCACAATGATTGGTGACATCTGGAAGGGACAATTCCAAGGTCTCTAGACTTGTTAATCCCATGATCCACCACATCTGATTCGATGACCCCGCTTCTATCTGCTCATCAACAATAAAGCATAGCTCTTTTAAATTCGTCAGATTTGTCAATATAGGGTCTGCCATGATTTTGGATCCCCAGCAAAGAGTGACTAAACTGGAAGGCAACTCTGGTGGTGCTTGAAGTCGTTCACATTTACGTACATCAAGGGTTCGGAGGCGAGGGAGATAGCAAATGCCCTGAGGTAGTCCAGCCACAATGGATGATGATAATCTCAAAATTCTCAAGGAGAATAGTCCTGAAATATCACAATTATATTGGGCCTCCAAATTTGTGCATCTAGTGAAATCTATCTCTTCCAGTTTTTTCTAACTTTACAATAATTTTCGGAAATTTTTGTAGGGGAGTGCATTCCATCTTTAGCGTCTTCAAATTACACAAATTCTTAACTGACTCTGATAGTCGTGTGATTCTAGTGTCTGAAAGGTCCATTTCCTCCAGCTCCTCTAGCTTCCCGATGGAAGGTGGAAGTTCACACGACTTACACTTCCTTAGAGAAAGTCTTTCAAGATTCGGAGGAAAATCAAAAGTTTCTGGAAACCAATAAATATTAGCACCATCTAGAGCAAGACTTTTGAGTTCCATCAGGTGGCCAATTGAGGATATTTCCTCCAACATTTTGCAGTCACGAGCACTAAATACTTCAAGGTTCTCCAAAGAATCATTCTCGATATAAATTTCTTTGATGTCAGTTCCATCAATCAGCAGTTTTGTCAACAAAAAAAAAAATTGCCGTGCAGTTGTTGGACCAACTGCTGGACTCCACTGCAGTTTCTCAAATTCAAGGATTCCAAGTACTCCAGTTTACTGATGAAGTCCCCAAGTTTAGGTGATTGAGTACAATCTGATGGGAGAATGGTAACAATTCGAACAATATCAAATTAACGCAACGAAATAAAATAATCTCTTCTCTTGTGTAAATCTGATAAGAATCGATATAATAGAGTAAAATAAATACCAAGCACGTGAACACAAGACGATTTTTTTAGGTGAAAAACCTCCTCGATGTGAGGAGATCAAAAACCACGGGACCAGAGTCCACCCGAAAATCTTCACTATCAACAAAATTTGATGAATAATGTTCTTCTCTAGCAAATACTAGAGGTACATAGCAACAAATACCTCAAGAACATAATTATTGGCAATACACATGAATTTCACAAGAGATCAAGGATAAATCTGACCAAAAATACAGGTTTTGATCAATCCACAAAAAACCTTATTTAGAGAGCTTCAAACAAAAAACAAACTGTTCAGATTCAATAAAATTGCACCACGAACATACTGACAAAATTTCAGCTCAATTGAACCACCAGCTTGATGTAAATCAGACTTTCCCCCAACTCCCAGATTCGCTGCTTTCTCTTTTTCTCTTGTTACTACGTCATTTTGCGATTACCGCCCTTTTAAAGATAGTGAGAAATCAAATTTCTTCATATAACTTATCATATGGGCTCAAGCCCTTTTTAAGCTTGCAACTCATTGAGCTTCCTCCCCATAAGAGTAGACCCAGCTAACACAATCTTCCAGTATCAATATCTCCAAATCAATTGAAGCTGAAAATTTCAACGATGCCTTATGCAGTTCACATCCTTGTAGGTTCAAGACTTTCAATCCCTTCACCTTATGCAATAAATGTGCAAAAGAAGATATCAGACTTTACTCACTCGCACTTAAAATCTTAACGCGAGATTTAAAAAACAAATATCGGCCATACCTCCATGATTTGCCTCCAGTCTTGTGAATATTTGGTGACCGGACTCCTAGATAGATTGAGAATGAGTAACTTCTTTAAATCCATATTACATAGCTCAGGAATGGAATGGCACTCTCACCAATCAAGCCACCTCAAATTTGGAAGAAGATTCTAGACTTTCCCTCAATGGTAGCCCCATTCGATTTTTTGCCAAGTTCTTCACATGTAAAACGGACGGTGCCACCCTCTTCAACTGTGAGACTAATGCCTTGGACACTTTCATTATGCTGTCAAGTGTTGACGGGGGAAAACGGATGAATAAGTTGAAAAACTTTAATTTCTTAATCCTTTTAATGAAGTGGGACAAATTAAATTTATAAAAATCAAGTGGGTATCCATTTCGTGCTCCGAATCGTTTTTAAGAACAAATTCCTTATTTTTCCCTCCTCCAAAGATTGAATAGTTTATGCTAGGAAGCACGGACACTGTCTGGAGCCTCTGTGTCGAGACACGCAGTAAATTCTGGCGTGCACGTCTCACAGGGTTAGAGGTAGCGAGGGTTGGTGTTCTTGAGGGAGGCCGAGAAGCGGGAGGTGGAGGACTCGTGTGGGCGCCGCGCCCAGCGATGAGTCCCCATCCTTATCCGATCTGGCCAGCTAGATTTGCAGCAGCCATGGCAACGATGGGGAATCTCGACGGAGCCCAATCACAACCGATATCTCAATCTCGCCTATTTGGGCCATGGACAAGCCGGTCGAGGCCAGGAGCCGACCTCGCCCATCGCGG
>CM024530.1:11311793-11412596 GCA_014182385.1 Eucalyptus viminalis | reverse complement strand
CGGCCGGAGACTCCCCTCCGATCGCCACCTCCGGAATCGCTCGGCCCGACGCGGAGAGGGCTTCGGGGTTCCTCGCCCCATGCTTCTCCGTCGCGCGTAGTGTCCCGATATCGGCCGTCCGGATAAGGCGTCGGGAGCCATGGATCCCTCCGCCGGCGACGCGGCCTCGCCGCCGCCTCATCGCGGGGCGACGGGCGAGAGCGGAGTCTCTCCGTACTGCTCCGATTGTTCCTGGCTCTCCTTTTCCCCGTCGTCTTCTTCTTCTCCTCGTCGTTCGTGATCGGCGTCGTCGCCCTCCTCGTCAGTAACTTCTCGATCCCCAGCCCTATGTCGCTGCCTGCTCAGTGCAAAATCGTCTCCAGCAGTAAGTTTCGTTGAATGATTGCTCATGCTTTCGGGTCTTCACCATTCGAGTTGGCTGAGCTAAGTTGTGGATTGTTTCCGTCTTGGGCGTTTTGTGCTACTTCAGCTGCTAGCTAATGATGATCAATGGACAGGATGTAGTATGTGATGACTCGTTTGATCAATGAAACGTAGCGAGTTTCGTTTTCGTACTGTCGGTCGTGTTGTGCGCTCGAGTGTCGTATGCTGAGTTTTCAATTTTTTTCTTGCAGGTGTGGATATAAGGTCGTCTAAAGTTTGCGAGCTTGGGCTGTTGAATTATAACGCCAAGATTGTCTTCAGCTCGTCCGAGAAAAGGAAATTCCGGTGCCATTATGATTACTATTGGGCTTCAGTTTTAAGGTGATTCTATGTCTTCTGAGGAGTAATTACCGTTTTTTAGTGTGCATTTCTTGTCTGTTGGGAGTTTCAGTCATCCCTGTTATCTTTCGTGGCCAATGAGGCTCGGTTTCGGTGTTTCCATTGTCGCCTTGTTTTGTCTGGAACTGCGGAATTTTCATAGTTATCTGCATATTTTTCTCTAGCCTAAATCTTATTGTCTATACAGCTGCCTGATAAAATGTCTGTAATATTTGACATACATTTGTAATGCTATAGAGTACTATCTAGGATTTACTCATCTCTGTTGCGCATGAGTGCAGGAGCATGCACACCCCTGTGTGCCCATGCCATTTCAAGCTGAGTTTTAGATTGGATAATGTTGTGCATGACCAGTAGAAGCTATCTTTTCATTCATTTGAGCGTGCAATGAATCTTATGTTTCCATCACTTATTATATGGAGGTTCAACTAATTAGGAATCAAGCATGTGTCGAAGGAACTACTTGTTATGTCATTTGTCCTATTATCATAATCAACCTTTTACTGTCTTTTTTAGCTATGAATGTCAATTAAGGAAATATAGTTATAGTAATTTCACTCTATGCTCATTGTCATTTTGTCATTTATTTAACAATGTCACGTGCCAATATATTTATGAATGCCATATCATTCTTTAAGTCACAGGGGAACCTTGTGAATGAGCTGGTATTGATTCTGCAAAAATAGTGTTCAAATGTAAGAATACCATGAGCCGTTGTGAAGCTGAAAAGGCATTTGCATGTTAGTTGATACATTGGATACAATGAAGTTTGAACGTGTTTAGAAATGTTCATGGAAGTGAGTATTCTTGCTGCACTTGAGATAAATAAAAGTTAAAAGAATCATTCTAGATGAAAATGAAAAAGAGATTGAAAGTTTAACTGTTCTATGATTTGGATGAAGGTGGGAAGAGGAGAAGGGGGTAAAATCTGTTTGATTAGGTTAAACCTGTCTTCGGCAACTGCCCTCTTTGTGTTTAGATTTGATAAATTGTACCTTAAATGGATTGTTGAATCATTTGATGTTAAATCCGGTTTCCCATAGTATTTCTAGAGACACTTAATTTACTAATTGCCTAGTTTCACCAATCTTACTTTTATAAAGAGACTTGTTATCATAGTGAAAATGAACCAAGTCAGCTTGATCTAAACATATAGTTGACAAAATTGGCAAAAGCATCAGACATAGTTTGCTGGTTTGTTTCTATTTGTTCAGTCTTCTTATTCAAACAGTCACTCAGTTCTAATCTGATCCTTTTGATGTTCATTTAAGATTGAACATATGTTGGGGTTGTGTATGTCTATACTTTGGGTGTTTTGGTTTGTATAGCTTGGAATTAACTCTGATAGCAATTTGTTGGCTCTTCTTAGCTTGAGTAAGTGCCTTGTTATGCTCCTTCCAATTCAGGCATTCCTGGGAATTGGTGCATATGAGTGTTTATGAACTTTTACTGTAGTCATTAATCGATTATGCTCCATGCATAGATAGATAGAGATTACAGATGTTTTTATCAGGCTGAGTATCTTAGTTTAACTCAGAAGAGGTAAAAGAATGGCAATTACAATCATAGGAAAAGAAAGCTACCGTATTTACTGACTGCCGAATTTACATTACTATTTTGCAGCTTCTTACAATTGCAGGTAGAGGTAAAAGAATGGCAATTGCAGTTATAGGAAAAGAAAGCTACCGCATTTACTGACTGCCGAATTTACATTACTATTTTGCACCTTCTTACAATTGCAGGTAGAATATAAGGATCATTTATCAGGTCAGACTCAATTAGCACTTGCAGAGGCCCCAAATGAGGCCCTTCCTGCTGATTGCAGACCTGGTTTTGGGGTTGCTTGGTTGACCAAAGATAAATTTAAGGTAACAAATGCTCCTTTTTAACATTTGTGCTATCAGCTAAATTCAAACCATTATATGTAGGTTTTTGCAGTCATCCTGAAATTATGTTTATTTCATTGGGATTGTTGTGGTTCCTTTTGTATGTGTTTTTTGATTGTACAACTTCGTTACTTATTCTCACCCTGGTTTTAGGTGAATAATACTTATGACTGCTGGTATGCATCTAGCAATTCCAAAGTAAGCATCTATCATGATGACTTCTTCAGTTGTCAAGCCAAAGATCCATCTGCAATGGAGATGATGAGGAGATACTATATATTGTGAGTACTCGATTCCTTTTCTGCGCCTCCTTTCCTTTTTGTGTATTAGGAATGTTACAGCAAAAGGGTTGGCACTTCCTGTGTGCTGAAAATAACTGCACTATTTTAAACCAGACCTTGACTGGCTTGTGTCATGGTCATTTAGATGTTTCTTGGTACTGCCATTTTAATATTCTTTTATACTTTAAGTTAGGACCGCATGGGAGTTTGGCTTGGTGGATGAAAGTGTTGGAAGCAATGCATGATCTACTGAGCAGTAGTTTGAACCACGTCCAGCACTGCAATTTGCATTTATTACCTTGGCTTGTGTGTAGCATGAAATGTCTCTTGTCTGTTCTGGTAACAAAGTGGAATGTGGTCTCTCAGCAAACTGCCAAGCAAGGGCTGCCTAAGTTGAATGAGGTCAACATTGGTTCAATCTGAATTCAACCACTCATGGATTGGTGGTCTGGACTGGATATCTGACCTTGGCCAATCAGTAGAACTGGCCAGTCCAATCCGACTTTTAAAATCTTGCATTAATCACGTTGTTTATAATGGTCAAATTGCCACTATTTCATTCTGTTTGGTTCAGTGTCTTTCTAAAATATGAAGGATCTTGGCATGTCTGAAATTAGTTCACTTTTGCAGTCTTAGTCCAGCTGTGCAACTATTTTGAAGTATACTGTTCTTCTCTGTTTGAATTGACCAATGACTGTTTTTCATTTGAGTTGCCTGTTAATCATAATGCTGTAATAAATGGTCACTAATACAGAACTCCCCAGAATCATTACAGGCCAACATTGCCATGTACCATGTACATCTGATTGTGCTGTAATTTCTTCTTTTTCTGAAGCCCAAATGCAATTGAGATTACTGTCTCATCTGCTTACGGATCAATTGTTACTGAACTTGTAGAATACAATATCTGAATTTTTTCTGGTTCACAAAAGATCATATTCACCATTATGTGACCTTCCAAATGCCGCATTTCCATCTCCTTTCAAAGTTGCCCTTAAATTACATTTCGCTGTACATATTCATTTGTTGTGTCTCTTACTTATATTGTGGTTTCTATATTACTTAACGTGGCCCGTGCATTGTCAGGTTCTTGGAGATTTTCAAATCCTGGGTAACTGGCAAGATCAGGGCTAAATATTGGAAATGGGAAACCATTGTTGGGGTGGTTACTGGTTTCTCAACCTCCTTAATATCAATGAGTTTTATCAGACTTTTTCAACAGATCAAATCTCGGCATCGGTCACATCCAACCAGGAACCTGCCTTGCACAGTTAGTGCAAACCGATTAAAGCGTGCTTGTTTGTTTGTGGCATATGTATCTTTTACTGGTTGGCTTGCTTTACAATATGGAAAAAGGCTGGGCCTTCCCCTCATTTATATTTATAGGTAGTTTGGAAAAGCAATTTTTTGTCACCTTGCCATATAGGAATCTGCTACTAATGTAATTTCAGGATCTTGTTATATATTTGTACTTAGCAGAAAAGAGAGAAACGTTTGCTCAGAAAGTGTTTGGTTCTGTGTGGAATAGCGGGATATATGTAGTGAAGGGGAAATTCAAGCAAGAGGCAATTCAAAATGCTGTGGTTGATCTCTTAATCATCCTGAATTTGTGATGTGAGATGTGAATTGAGTATCTCTCTTACATTGTCCTAGCTAATCTCATCACGTGACTAGATGACTGGGAAAGAAACAACAGAACTAGTTTAGAGTCCTTTTATTACAGAATGTGTGGAGAGTGAAGCTGCAATTTGATTTCTAATTACAGTGGGTACCAGCGGAGCTAGTATTTGGCATACATAAATAGTTTATATTTCTCATTATGGCGGACGTCTAATTTGTTTAAGCTTTGGCAGTGAGTATATACAACCAATACTTTCTATTACTCAATTCATGTTGTGATCGTTGATTTTATGGCATCTCTAGCTGTTGACGCCACATTGTTATCATATAAATATGCCAATTTCTATATCCAAACACACTAGGAAGGAATTGCAAGAAGTTGGCGATCAGGAATTGAATAGATTCAAATTATAACCAGTTGGAAGAGCTCAGGAACCAACTGCAATTGCCGGTGAAATCACTGGTCTTTTGTTTCATGGAAGCTGCATATAAGTTTAGTAGGATCGTTCCAACCTATCCTTGTCAACGAATAATAAAAATCAACACACTTGGGTTCTCATCTCATCATATTAGTATGCTAATTTGAGGGGCAAGACGCAATTGTGGATTCTCATATTGAGTCATGATGCAATTCAAGGCTCGCTTGACAGGACCATGAGATGCCTGCAATGACCGATTGCAAGTTGCAACTAGAGAAGTACAAGAGAATATGGGAACTGGCATGATTGGATAAGTTTCAGCATAGATTATAAAGGTCATAGGATCCAAAAAATTTCGGCGTACTCCTTTTATACTGTAAAATGTAGTTAACTGTTGGGGCAATTACTGCAAGTGTTCTCTTTGGTCCTAATACTTTCATTCCATGCATTTACGTCCTAAAACTACTTATAGTGTAGCTCTTTTAGGCTTTAGTGGATGAAAAAGTTACATTGCAAATTTTTTTTTTTAACAAAGGACGCTTAGGATTGGAAAAATAATTGACACAAGTCATATTGACATTTTCTGTCCATTTTAGACTGACATAATTAATGAAAAGACTCAAATGTATCTAGTTTTAAGACTTAAATGCTCAAAATGAAATTTTAGGATTCGAGTTCATTATTGTGATTTGTAATTATTAATTTGCTAACTCATGTTCAATTTTTTACATTTAAATACATGAAGCCTTAGCTAACTAGAGTCTCCAGCCCCATTTCTATCCCCACTCTATCTCCTCTTCCCTCCCTTAAAGGCGCCCTCCCTTCCCCTTCTTATAGAGATTGACCATGCCAGAAGTTAAAGAAAAAAATACATTCATTCCTTTATGTTTTTATTACTTCTTTTTTCCTGGCCATCTTTGGGTTTAATGTGTTAGTTTTTGATAAAATCATAGCCAATTTTTAACTTGATAAAAAACTAAAAGTAAAAGGTAATATTCGGTATAAAAAATTGGACGATATTGAGGGTTTCAAGTTCTAAGATCATTCGGAGAGCCTACAAAATAAATCTTAGATTCCGAATTCTTGAAACATACATCTACATTATAGGTTTTTGCAGGTCGGTGAAATCCTTCCTATCCTGAAAAACCTCCATCACTTGGTTGTAACTAGTTGTAGCGATATATGATTATTTTTGATGTGATCTGCACACATGTATTAGCCCTATCGGACGTCTTGCGAGTGTTTTAACTCGGCAACTTTGTCAAAATCACCACCAACTCGAGTGGCTTTTGAGGTTGACTTTGAAGGTTTCTTTGGATTTTGAAGTGTCTTAACACAGCCTCATTTTTTTTTTTTTTTTTTTTATCATTGATGTAACTTAGGTTATATGACTCATTTTACTTTTGTTTTACTATTTTTGATGAGTTTTTAAAAAAACATATTTAAATATAATTCGCCATTAATTGGTACAACTAAATTTTTATTTTTGATTTTATGATTTTCTTGTAAAAAAATTAATGCAATAATCTCTTATTAGTCAAATTTGTAATAAAATAAAATAAAATATTATCGTGAGAGAAAAATCCTCCATCAATATCTTGTCTCTTTGACTTTCGTATTGTTTCTCTTGATTCTCGGGAAAGAAATTTAAAAAAAGCCTCACAAATCATTTTTCAATTCTTTATATTTGTGTGTTTTTTAACCTTAATTTGTTTCTCTGGTCTATGGAGAAATTGCCAGCTTTTCCTAATCCAATATTATTTCGCTCCTTGATTTTGTTATTTCCTTTCACCATGTGGAAATTGAAGAGACCTTTCTTCCCTCTCGAGAAGTGGGAAGAGTCTCGCCAGAAAGATGAACCTGAACTTTTGGGTCAAACTTGAGTTTATTAATAAATGAAACAAATTATACAATCTTCATTTAAAACTGATATAATTAATAGTCTTCTTTTATTTTAGATATTTTATTAGTTAATAGGCAATTTATTGAGGAGGATCCAAGTTTCTATGACTAAAATAATTACATGTTCTTTTTATTAAATCCAATAATTGAAATTTAGAACCAAGGGGGAAAAAGCATTTAACAAGCTTAAATCCTCACATATTTCGTTTTCTGTGGGAATGAATAGCATTTTGAAAGCGAGTCCGGCAAAACCATTTAACATGTTTGGATAATTTGAATTGATAAAAAATATAGTAAGGGATTTTCATTGCATCAGGCAAGATGTTATTAATAGGCAGATGTAAATAAGCTTCTTTTCAAACAAAACATGTATTAGCAGGTCAATTTCTTTTTGGTATAATTTTTATTAGTATGTTGGATAGCATATTTTATCACATCCACACCTTTCTGTAATTGTTTTTATTTTTTATTTTTTTTACCGGCGGCTAAGCCGGCCAAATGTAGCATTCGTTCTTCTAAGTGAAAAGTTAAGGAATTTCTTTGTGAAATAAATTGGTGTTTAAGAGTAACAATCCATCACTTTTTATTGTTTAATGAATAAATTGCAAATAAATGAGTTCATATTTTTCTTCTTGTCTCTACCATGTCCATGGGCTCCAATATTTAGTAGCTTTCCACAATTAGATTGTATAAGTAGCTAATGTTACAGCCAAGAAGCCGACAAAAAAAAAAAAAAAAAAATATATTGCTTGGCACATAAACACAACATACATTAGAACGTGGATCGCCAATGTATATGTTGCATTATATGACTGTATAATATGATTTTTAGGAAAAACAAATGGAAGGATAAAATAACGAACAAGAAAACAACGTTTAATATAATAACTAATGGAAAACACTCGTTCAATATTAATCAAACAAGCGAACTTTTATTTTCCTAAAAATCATATGATATAATCATAATGCAACATAATGAACAGGAAAATAGCGTTTACATATAATAACTAATGGAAAACACTCGTTCGACATGAATCAAACAAGTGAAATTTTACTTTCTTAAAAATCATATTATAATTATTTTAAGTAATTACACTAGTGGGGTAATTTTTTTTTTACACAAGCAGCATTGCACACCATTGATCAGAGAGAGCCAATGGTCATGACCCTTTAAATCAAGGATGGATGAAACTACGTATGTGAAATTTTATTTATACATCGATGGTGTTTTTCTTGTGTCTAATACAAACTAGATACATGATGATTAATACTAATCCGTGTCATGTAATCTAATTGCATATGCAACTCCTTATTGTTCAACGCCTTCTTGATGTTTTCCATCCTTTTGCCATTATCTGCGAGTAGTACAAAAACCACATACTCTTCTCGTCAATGAAAAAGTTCCCTAACACAACACCAATCAAAAAGCCAACTCCAGCATCGATTAGCACAACTTTCCAATCCAAGTCAAACAGAGACTTGTCGCCATTTTCTTCCTCTAGCGGTGATGTTCGTAATGGTATGTCATCCCAAATTGTTGTGCATTTTTTTGGCAAAGGACTTCCACATAACCCCTCATTCATGGCAAATGAACTGGCCCCGAATGTGTTGAATTGACTCTCTCGTGGTATTGGTCCAAACAGTTGATTATAAGAGACATCGAAAGATGAAAGAAATGTAATATGGGCAAGCTGTTGTGGGAACTCTCGTGAGAGCTTATTTCAAGAGAGATCTAGAGATTCAAGAACTCTCAAATTTGCCAAGGAAGGCGGAATGAAACAAGTGAGAATGTTGTTTGAAAGGTTAAGCAAAACAAGTGACTTCAAATCCCCAATGAAATCGGGTATGCATACTTCAAATTTGTTGTTGGAGAGGTCAATTCCCTTAAGGGCATATGGAACCTTTGTGTATTCCCTCTCTGTGCCTTTACTCATCAATTTCATATCATAGTCCACGATTTTTTCATATGTTTCCAAGGACAGAGGGAGCCCTTGAGAAGTATTCATATATTCCAATTGGTCTTGACTAACAATTACTTTCATGGCGTGGAAACTTTGCAACAACTTAGATGGAAGTTCACCAGTGAAACCATTGTTGGAAAGGTCCATGATATGCAAATTGCTAAAGTTAAACTGGCTTCGATATGTTTCTATTGGACCATAAAACTTATTGGATTTCAAGATAATAGCTCTCAGCTTTGTCAATTTCGATAGCCATGAAGGGAACCATCATCAATTTGATTGCAACCAATGCTCAAATACTCTAGCATTGGACATTTTATCAAAGATCTTGGGATAGGCCCTTGCAATCGATTATTTGTGAGGTCAATAATCTTCAACACACAAACTTTTGGGTAACTATTAGGAATCATGCCCTCAAGTTTATTTCTCCCAAGATTCAAAATTGTCAAAGAATCAATATTTCCTAGACATGAAGGAATTGTGCCATTCAGATTGTTGATGGACAAATCAAGAATGACAAGGGATCTGGCTCTACAAATTGATTGAATTTCTTCGAAGAGGTTGTTGTTGGAGATATTGTAATATATTGCTAACGGAGGTGGAGTAGGAAGCGTTGTTTTGAGTAAGTTAGAACTAATGTCAAGATAGTTCAACATGGGCAATGCTAGATTGATCTGCTTGTTCAAAAAGCTAGTGAGTAGATTGTGAGAAAGATCCATTACGTCAACTAGGGCATTGGCAGATTTATGGGGCTGCTCCCAAAGTCGGTTAGAAAATTGTGAGAAAGATCAATATTCATCAATGTTTCTTTACTACCATTCCACATCCATGTAGGAATACTCCCTTTGATTTTATTGTTTGACAAATCTACCCACTCCAATCCATTTAGGTAGCCTAAAAACCTTGGGAATTCATGCAAGTTGCACGAAACCAAACTTAAGGTCGAAAGTTTTGGAAGAGTAGCATTGACCTCAGTGTTGCTGACAATAGATATGTTGTTGAAGTCTAAAAGCAATGTTGTCAAGTTATTGAGTTTGTGTAAATCCATAGTGCTACTCAAATTATTGTGTTGAAGTGCCAAATATTCAAGATCCTTGAGTTCCCACAAGGAGTTTGGAATTTCACCTTGCCAGTTGTTGAATGAAAGGTCAAGCCAAACCAACTGTGTTAGGTTCTCAAATGAAAATGGAAGTGCACCACTGTGCCGATTAACTGCCAAGTGTAGAGAGACAAGACTTGTTAGTATAGCTAGCGATCGAATCATGTCGTTTCCATTTCTTTTTCTTAAAAAAAAAACCTTGCTAATTGAATATTACTTGAAAGGTTCAAATAGTTGAGTTTTGGCAAGTCGACAAGCCAATGAGAAATACCACATGTGAAATTATTTTTAGAGAAATCTAGATATGATAGCTGGGTGAGATTAGCGAAGGAAGCGGGGATTTGACCCATAAATTTACTTCCACATAGATCTATATAAGCAAGCTGAGAAAGGTTACTTAGTGAAGAGGGAAGTGAACTTGAGAAAATCGTGCCCCCAAGAGACAATGATTTCAGGGGATTACCCCATTGTTGTTCAGGAATAAAACCAGAAAGATTGTCATTGTAACTGATGTCGAGAACTTCTAGTTTTGGTAATTGAAAGATGCTTATTGGAAATTCTCCATGCAATCCACAATTTCTCAATACAAGCGACTTCAAAGAAGAGAAGTTCACAAGTATATGGGGGAATGGTGATGGCATGCTTATAATAGAGAGATCAAGTTCTCTAAGCATAGTTAAGTTCTGAACAAAGTTCTCGACGCTAGGCATCTCAAGAGATGCCCACTTAGAAGACAAGTCAAGAGAAGTTAATCTCGAGAGCCGTGAGATATCTGAGGGGACTTTCCCGGAAAATTCTGAACCAAAGAGATTAAGGTACTGTAACCTGGAAAGATTGCCAAAACCATATGGGATTGAGGAAGAGTTGAAGTTGTTGAAAGTGAGATTGAGCGATTCCAAGTGAAGTAGGTGAAAGAGGTTGGTGTTGAAAGTTATGTTACCAAGGAGACAATTGCTAATAAGATCAAGGCCTGTCACGTGACCATTGGCCTCGTTGCACTCAACCCCATCCCATGAGCAACAATCTCCATGTCCATTTGGTAACCACGATTCAACCTTTGGATAAACACAACGAAATTCTGCTGTGGTGATTCGAAAACTTCGCTTGAATTCCATCAAGGTAGAGCTCTCATCTAGATGGCATAGTGGCTTAGCAAGTGAAGTATGGATCATCAAGAGAAGGATGATCCGAAAAAGAAGCGCATAGAGTAAGGATGCCATGACTTTTGTTCGTTGCTGGAGTTGGTTAATACGTGCTAGGTAAAGTGCCATTGAGAAGCTTTTATAGATAGCAATGGCCGGTTGCTTCGATGGAAGTTCGCGCTACTTACATCGTATGCCATGTGTGAAAAGAGGCATTGGGATGTATTTTTTTGATATCATTCGGAGATCTGAAAATAGCATGATCGACACATGGATCTTGAAAAAGCATACGTTTTAACATAATATTGTGCAGACCACGCATTATCAACAGAATTATTCAATATAATATTCACTTTATCTTGTCTATTATTATCATTTTTTTAAATAAGTTCGGGCGCTTGTATTTGCTACACATAAACAACTGGTTTAGATGGTTTAAAAGTTTTCTCCGCTACTTGTGGTCTTGAGTATCAAGCCTTCCTGGAGGCACTTTACGAGTAAAATCCAAAATGCAACATGTCGATATGTAGGAGCGTGCTCTTAATATCGCCTAGAAAAGTGAATTAATTGAGGCGTGCGAAAGCTGGCCCAATACCACTTCATTGCTAAATTCCAAAAAAAAATTGTTACATAGAAGTGATTAGTTTATATAAATATATTTTTGATGAAGCATCCATTTTATTTATTTGGATTGAAATTCAATTCATTTTACTTGTCTGGGCTAGAATATTCTCACATCAAAACTAACATTTCCACAATAATGGTCCGCTGATGCTTAAAAAGGAAAAAAAAAGAGAGTTTCCAAGTGATTTATGCTTGTCTGTACTTGATTGTAATCATCTATAATTTGTCATTAATTTTATATAATATGAGATAATGATATATAAAATCTGAAAATATATTTAGTCGATGATTGCGGTCTTTTCTTTTTGTGATCCTAGGATCGAGAAAACTCCTAGAAACTGTTGAACTTGTCAATTTAAATGATGGCCACAGTCTTGATATGTCATGTAATTTCCTGGGATTGGGAGAAGATTACTTGTCCAACTTCAGACGTCAGAGTCTGTCCCACTTTCTTATCTAAATAATACAGATTTTTCAACCATAGCTCGAAGACCTAGTTAAGTGCATTGACCATTAAGAGGCACGCTTCTGATCATAGTCAAAATCATGATTATGCATTTTCCATGCTGTCAAAGTTGAAGTGGCCGCCATCTCATTCTCAGCTTAGTGGAAGACTTGGAAGACTTCTTTCGAGTCAAGGAGTGGTTCGCGTCTTTTGCTGAACGTGGATTCAATGATGAAACGCAATATCGACTTAACTTACATGGCATCATACATTTTCATCATAGGTATACCAGTGCCTCAAATTTTCAATAATACTTTAATAATTGAGCTACACCTTTATTTTCTTAACCTTCGATGGTTTCTTTTGGGAAGGAATGAATGCAATTCAAAAGATTTAATCACTTACTTTACGTAGAGTATAAACAAATACCAAGTATCAAGGCAAGATCCAATGAGTTCTAACTCAGCAGTTAAAGAATGAATATCATCTTCAAGTCACCTGCTTGGGTTTTGACTCGTCTCTTGAGTTGATCTATACATGAGCATTTCATATGTCTGCAATTTACCTATCTAAGATGGGATTTGTTGTAGTGGAAAAAGGGAGTAGTAAGGCAATTGGCAAGTAAGCACAAGTTTGTTCACTTTGCTCTCTAAGTATTCTGAAGCACACTATTGTGCTATGCTTGAAATGACCAATGACAGTTTTTTTATCTGAGTTGCATGTTAATCCCAAAATTTTAATAAATGGTCAACAATACAGATCTCAATCTCAAGGATCAATTGTTATTGAACTTCTTTCAATAATACAGAATCTGAATTTTTTATGCCATCCATGATCATATTTGCCATGATCTCACCTTCCAAACGCTGGATTTCCATCTCCTTATCAAGTAATTTTTTGGAGTACATTAAATTGTGTACATATTTATTTTTTGCGCTTTTACTTACATCATGGTTTGTCGACAACTTAATATGGCCTGTGCATCATCAGGTTCTCAAATGTTTTCAAATCCTGGTTAACTGGCAGTATCAGAGCTGCACACTGGTAATAGGAAACAATTGCTGGGGGTGGTTACTCATTTTTCAACCTCCTTAATATCCATGAGTTTCATCTTCTTTGAAGCGTGCTTGTTTGTTTGTGGCACAAGTGTCTGTTACTGGTTGGCTTGCTATACGATATGGGAAAAGGCTGGGCCTGACTATGATTTATGTTTATCGGCAGTGTGTGAAAGCCATTTTTTTTCACCTTGGCATTTATGATTCTGCTTCTAATATAATTGCAGGATCTTGTTCAATATTGTACTCAGCAAAAAACAGAGAAATGTTTGCTCAGCAAATGTAAAATGTGAGGGGAATAGTGGAATGTAGGTAGTGAAGGGGCAGTTAAAGAAAGAGTCAATTCAAAATGTTGCTGCTGATCTCCTAATCATTCTAAATCTGTAACGCAATATGTGTTTTTTGAGTCTCTCTTTATTGTCCTAGCTAAAATTTTTATGTAACTAGACGAGGGCGGAAGAATAACAGAAATAGTTTAGAGTCCTTTTATTGCACAACATGTGGAGAGTGAAGCTGCAATTTGATTTCTTGTTACAGATTAGGCTCCAGTAAATGTGGTATTTCACATTCTTAAATAGTTTACCGTTCTCATTATTGGAAGTCTAGTTTGTATAAGTTTTGGCAGTATGTATGTACAACTAATACTTCCTATTACTCAACTCATTTTGTGATTGTTGATTTTATGGTATCTCTTGCTGTTTGAGGCCACATTAGTCGTATCACATGAATTTGTTAATTTTTCTTTTGAAACAAGGGGAGTCTAGATCAAAGAATTTCATACAATTGAAACACTAACCTTTCAACGTATGTTATGCCATATGGGATATGAATTGTACATAGAAGTAACCTCAAAATAAGAAAAAATATTCACCTTAGAAAATTATGTATTTGGGTGCTTGCTTTCGAGTTATGTCCGGTCAAAGAAAAACTTAGTTATGTTTTTGCTATGATTTATTTTTGTCTAATATCTCTCAACAATGCAATCGAAAGTTTGAAGGATAACAAGTTTTTACCCTCTTCCTAGACCTCAATTTAGTATTGCAGTCTTGAATAAGATGAACAAACTCAAGATTTTTCCATAAAATCTATGTCTGTATTTTCCTTTTTACTCCTCTTTTCCTCGTTAACCCATCACAAACCTGTATCTTCTCATTAGGTGGTCTATAGTCATCGTTCCACATATCATAAGAGTCTCAATCTCAGACTTCATTGACATCACTACAGCTGTTTCTTGAATCCACTTATTACTAATTTTGTCTTTTCTGAAATTCCTACATGGAACTTGACATTTTCTTCCCAAACATCATGTTCGCATGTTGGTACTTCACCTACTTTGTTATCATTGCATGCATTGTGTCATTCATGTAGGTGAGATATTCATCATCAACTGCAAAATGAGGATTTCGATAATTGAAATTGCTTGGTTTCATTACTTTTGGATATCACTTATTCTCACAGTTCCTAAGAATGTTTAGCTTTACGAAGTTTATATTCAAAGCACAATATCTCCCCAACTCAACTAGGAACCCTTAAAACAGAAGAAAAGCTTCAACTTTACTCTGTGTTGGGATTCCATCTATAAATATCGGATATATCCTAACTATATATTTTCCTCTTTAAAGTAGAAGAGATCCATGGCTCAAATCTTGACCCTTAAGATAAAGCGAGGAAAAAGTTAACTTGTATGAAGGTCACTGGCCCTTTTCCTGTTAGTAAGATCATCTAGAAAAATGTTACTTAACAACATAGCCCTCAATCTTGATAAACTTGTCCATTATCAAAGTCAACATATATGAACCCTAAAGTCAAATCTTGATGTACCCTATTGGTAAGTGCTGTTAGCGATTAATCTATTGACTTTTTTTTTTCCTCTCTCAAGTTTGATCCTCTTTCTTCTGTGCAAAGATGTGAAAAGAATATAACATGATCGGAATTAATGGTCAAGCCCAGCAGGAGAATTCGAGCTCCAATTTCCACTCTATTTGCTCAATTTTTCTTTTTACATATTCATCTTGCTTCATTCTCTAGTAGGCCTTTATATATCTTCCATTATTCTAAACCTTACAAATCTGTTCATCTTTTTTTTTTTCTTTTTTTCCTTCTGTGTTGATTCATCTAATTCTATGGTCAGCACTCACAAAATTTAACTATAATTAAGGCTCCATTTTTTTTTTTGGCAAAAAATTAATGATTTGGAAAAAGATTTTCTTAAACATAATTACTTGTATCACTTAAAATAATTAGTCAATGAAAACTATTTTCATTATCTATAACAATTTAAATCTAAACATGTTCGTGAATAATAAAAAAATTGTTTATTTATTTTTATTAGCAATACAAGCGATCATTTTTAAGAAAATAATTTTCAAACTAATCATTTTCCACAAAACAAACACTCTCGAGCTCTATCAACCTTTTTATTACCTTTATCGTTTCCTCATTATTTCAAATTCCTGTAAAGATCACCACATGAAAACTACTACAGGACTTAATTCCACACAGATTTTGAGCAATTAAGAGTACGCTTTCTTTTAACTATTTTTGTTCTTCTTCTTGCTGTTAATTTCTGTATATAAAACTATAAAGTTGTATAATCTCATTAGTGTCTTCTTCTTGCTGTTAATTTCTGTATATACAACTATAAAGTTGTATAACAAATTTGCTGTACTTTTCGTTAACGTGTTTGGATCACAATCTGTCATGTATTGACTGTCTGATAGCTTTTGCTGATAAGATATATCCACATCTCAGGCCCATCTCATCCTTAAAAGCTTTGTCTTTTTTTTTTTCTTTTTTTTTTTGCTTTTTAGGTAAGTCATGGTTAAACATAACGATGTTGTGCCAAATGGGCACTTCAGAAAGCACTGGCAAAATTACGTCGAGACCTGGTTTAACCAGCCTGCGAGAAAGGCTAGAAGACGCCTAGGTTATTCAACTACTTACCTAGCTATCGAAGTGAAATCATTGGTTGCCATTCTTATTATCAGAGCATTCTGATGTTCTTTATTTTGTGCCCAGCTCGGCAAAAGAATGTTGTGAAGATTTTCCCACGGCCAACAGCAGGTCCCCTCAGACCGCCAGCATTATTTTCACCACATTTTTGCATATGAAGCATTGTTAATGGCCGTGTTGTTTTACTGGTATATTACTCCTAGCTGCGGTCAAAGTCGCATTCGGCTATTGGAGTGGCAGGTTCCACGTAGACTTGCGTCCTTCGCTTCATTTAGCTCTTTAAATGGAACGTGGCACTTTTTTTTAGCCTTTTCATTGTTTCATCCAGATTCTGTCTGTTAAGTTGGCATGTTTTCATTTTTACTAAACATGCTTTTTTCACAAAGGTTTGGAATTACTATAGCTAGTATTTTTATGACAACGAAAACGCCTTCCCTGATTGCTCTTTCCTTCAAGGATATCCTTTCACAGTTTTCAGCATCCGGCGCAAGCCTCGTGCTTAACTTGCATTTTGTACGTCTCAGGCAGCAGGTATCCCGAAGAAATTAGCTCCAGCAATTGGGATTGCAGTTGATCATCGCCAATCAGTCACTGTCTACATGCAAATGTGCAGAGGCTGAGGCGAAGCTAGTTGTCTTCCCAAGACGCGCACGGAAATTCAAGGTAAATTGACTACTTACAAAATTCATATCAATGTTGTGTGATCCTTGTTCTTGTTGAAGGCATCTCATCTTCCTTCTCCATGCAGGCAGGTGATTCTACTCCAGAAGAGCTTGCAAATGCAACTCAAGTCCAAGGAACTTACCTGCCCATTGTAAGAGAGAAGCCAGCGGTGGAACTTGTGGAGGTCAAGATGAGATGAAATCATTCAACGCATATGCCAAGCTTCGAGTGGAGCGCATGAACAAACGTCACATGGGCGCGAGGATGAAAAAGGCCGCTGAGGCCGAGAAGTGAGGCCGGTTCATTTTTTTGTTAAAAGCATGTTTTTAATGAGTATTTAATGCAGTCAATTTCAGACGACCTTGGTTTTTAAGAATTCCATCTGTATTTTGACATTTTTTTTTTCGTGAGTTTGAATTATTTTTTTTTCTTTTGACGTCTCTTGCCATGCAGATATTAGACTGCTGTTGGAAATGGAATTTGTGGAAATTTTTTAGTGAGGCTTATCACGTTGATAGTGTCGAAGACTACAATATAATTTAGCTATGTTTCAGGTGTGCATTTCGATTGCATCCATTACGAACATATCATAATGTTAATATTACCAAAGCACAATTAATGACTATTGACGACTGCCTTGGGGGTACTCTTAACATTTTTCAAACGAAAATCTCCCAAAGATATTTGGGTAGATCAACATCAAAGACATATTAGTAATTTGAAGAAAAACAATTCTTTCTATTAATTTGCTGATGGATTTTACTAATTAAATATGGATTTTGGGAATTGGAGGCTGAGGCCCATCACTGTTGTTCGTTCTTTTGTTAAAAGTCATGACCGGCAATTGCACTGGCGGCCAGTGGAAATATCTATTCAAGTAAGTCAAAGCATTAATGGAAATTAACTATCATAGAAGCAGTTTTATTGTGGGCCGATCAAAATTGAATTTTGTGGGACTTTGATGTTACATATAACAATAAAACTAGCAAGTTGCCCCACTAATTTATTGCGGTTTGTCTTCATATGTTCTTATCGTTTAAGACTTGGTCCTTGTTTAAGACTTGGATGTTGGTGTTAAATTGATTTGGCTAAGGACAATCCATAAGAGTAATTTTTTATTTTTTTTACATGGTCGGCTATAACACTTCGTTCAGGTGCACAACCGTTCATGATAACCTCATCTAAGAGCCATGGGACTCGGACATGGTTCATGACATAAATAAATGGTAAATGTGAATTATGCAAGTAGTATTTTTATTTTGGAATTGGGGTCAACATCTTATTTTCAATTCGGCAAAGAATTGAGTAGGGTAGTTAAAGTTCGTGTCAACAAAATATATAAAAGCTTTATGTGACTGAGTGGATATATTTTTAGCCCTAATGTGAGAAGTATCTAAGGACTCGACCCATTATTTATGTTTGCATTTATTTCCACACTTTCAAAGTTTCTTTATTGGTCTATGCATTAATGACTTGAAGCTTGACTCAAGCAAAAGAGTATGATTACTTCCAACTTAAAGAGGGGAGAGAACAGTTTTTAGATTTTTTTTAATAAGAATGGCAAAAATTTAAGTAAAAAGAGGATAGACAAAAGGGTACTATTTATACCGATTAATGACATGAGTGAGATAGATTAATATGAACTCACGAAATATATTTAGAAGTAGGAATTACTAAGGAAATAGGCAATGATTTGTAGATTTTAGAAAAGACCTTTGCTTTCAAATTTTTTTTTTGAAATTTAAGTATTATTTAATGACAAGAGTGAGATATATTGAATCTAAACTCACAAACTTGGATTTAAGAACATTACAAGTGTCATAATTTTTGTACTGTTTTCACTTTATTTTCAGTGTCATTATTTCTAAAAAAATATTGACTTTAAGTGCCATAACTTTCAATCGATCACTTGCCAAAACTTTTAAAAAAATGTTTACCCAATTGTCGAAATGGCATGACACTTGGTAATTTTTTTTTTTAAAAAAATTATGACATTAAAAAGTTATATGATCAATTAAAAAGTTATATGATATTCAAGAAATTAGAAAAAAAAGTAACCGCACACAAATAAGTGCCGTACAACATCAATGAAAAGTGACCCGGACCGGAGCTGAACGGCATCTGCAAATCCCAAAGCAAGAGAAATTCAAGAGGCGAGAAATGACACTGACGGGAGAGGAGACAGAGATTCGGAGAAATCGCATCATGCAAGCGGAATCTATGAGCATTGCCGGACACCGGGATTGAACCGCCGCAGCTGGAAGCTGCCATCGCCGAGAGAGACGGATAAGATCGAACAGAAGAAGAGAAGGTGGGGGGAATTGAAGGAGCGGAAGAGAAGGTGTTGCGCTAAGCTCAGGTGAACTTCCAGACAGGTTGGAATTCTGCTGGAAACTCGACCCGCATTTTTCCCTTTTTAAGAGAAAATACACGTCAGCACGAGCCACGAGCACGATGAGCAAGCGACGACAAGACGAAGGTCGACGTGCTTTCTTGGGCGAGGGGAGGAGCTGGAATCCGGAGAGAAATGGGCCCGCTACGTAATGGGCCTTCAGCCCGCGATTGGCCGTCTAATCGAATCCCAGGCCCGGTCTCGTAATGGGAAACTGGCAATTGTCCCTTTACATCCGTCGGCAGGGGTGCCCAAACGAAAAACAACTGGAATTGATCGATTTTGTTTATTATGATGTGGCTAAGACTAAGTCAAGGAACGACTTGGAAGATAAAGGGTGTTCGGCGTTTATGAGCATGTGAAAGAACAGTCACATGTACTCGTAAATATATGGTGATGGACTGCCGTAGAAAGTATTTGAGAGTTGAGATTGTTGTACTTTAACTTTTCCCGAGATATTTGTTTAGTTGATTTACTCGTTTGTCAAATTATGGGTGGATAAATTAATTATATTTACAAAAAAGAAACAATAGTCAAATATATTTTACATTTGATGATTAATCGGCCCTTTAATGAGGAGTCAATGCTATACAAGATAATTAGTGACCAAAGTAGGAAACACAGGAGGAAAACGATCATAGTGCAAAACAGGGAGAATAATGAGGGGGCCATATTTTTGTTTTGTTCTTCTGCTTTTTGGTAGATTTCGTTTTCAATGCAAAAGCTTTTGTAGGCAATGATAAGCAATTCGAGCGTTGAATTTTCATTCTGCTTGGGCGATTCATCCACCTATACACATCTGAAAAGACACTGGCACTAAATTTTGTCTATGGACCCGTGCTTTGCACGGCTAAACTCTTGAGATATGGATTGATATTGAAATCATTATTCTAGAAGTAATACTTGATATGTTGATATGATAAAATGGTGATACTAAATCATTTGTCTGCACACAATGTTGCCCAAACCATGTTTAGATAGTACAGGAATAACCTAAACATTCATCGAAATTATTTTGTGAATTCAGTATATGAATTTATTAAATCTGAACTGTTAGATGTGAGGGATCTGTATGGAGTCTATTATCTTTAGTGGTTTAGATGCAACTTGATACATGCATGTTTTAGTCCGCGTCATAACTTCTCAAAAGTTCATCTTCCTTTCGAGTAACATATTCTGTCCGAACATTGCAATTTAGCTTATTTCTTCAAGTAGTAGTAAACTAGTGGTAGACAAAGAATTCGAGGTTAGGCAAACTAGATAAAAAATAAATAAATTTCACCATATAATTTTTTGGGAATTTTTACCTATAATTAGGATTTTTCGGACATTAGGTCGGGGCCACCACTGGCCACCAAGGTCTGCGATATCTGCAAACTGCTTTATTGATTGCACATTGAGTAAGACTTTACACCAAGGAAACCTTGGCCTCTAAAGTTACTTTGAGTAAGAGACAAAAACGAATGCGACATATGCTCCGTGCTTACCACGTGTTGGACCACTCTATCACATATCAAGGCTCTTGCATCATCTTCTTCTTTTTCCCTTTTTTTGAGGGAACTTGCTTAAAATATAGTCTTACAACGTGAAGATTGGAACTTTGATTCGATGAACACGTTGGGATCACTGATAGTGGCCTATAGATGAGTTCATCTGGCAATGACTTCTTTTGAAGATTTGGCCTCATCCCTCTAGCTTTTCTTTCTGTATTCACAGTCCCACTAGGCATCACCTAATCCGGGTTTATATGTCAAAGTCTTTTGCATAATTGCGTTGCGTTTTTGGCATGTACAGACCATCTCCGCGGACTCCACGCTTTGGATGAAAGAGACGAGAAAAACGAAGTGCATTAGCACCACAGTGCTTGCATATGTCAGACGTTGATGAATTCTTACTCTCTTATCAATGGTACTCAGTATTTCACAACATTAAGATGTTTCAATGATATGACGAAACGGTGGAAAACATGTAACTTTCATTCTATCAAGCAATATAATATGGATAGCTAGATGCTGAAAAAAGGAATTAAGTGTATGGGAAGTCCCAAAAGAAGTCCAAAAAGTTATCTTGAGGGTACAATTGAAATTTAAAACTCTCATAAAGTACAATCAAGTCTTACTTTATATGGATGCATTCAAATCCTTTCATCAACTCTATCCAATTTAGATAACGAAAAATGTTGACGTGACTTTTTCATTTATTTCTCTCATGTTGATTATTTATGTTGACTAAAGTGTGCAATAATGACGTAACGACCCCATTTTCCCCTTGCCCTATGGCGTTGGGTAGGGATTGAAGTTGTGGTAAGCAAGATTAAGCAATTCCGTGTGGACCGATTAAAAAGTCCACTGTAAGAAGTTAATGTATTGGAAAGACAACTTACTACTGAGGTCAAAGTAGGTGATGTGAGCAAAGCAGGTGATGTGACCGGTGAATTTGTCTCAGTCCACACCGTCCCATAAGCAACGGTCTCCATTACCTATCGTTGAGGACCTCGATTCGAGCTTTAGATAAACATAACAAGAATATGCTATGTTGGTTCTAAAATGCCCCTTTGAATAGCACCAAGGCTAATCTTTCTTTGACATGACATTTTGGCTTAGCAAAGTGAGTATGAAAAGTGAAACATTGCGATCAAAATGACCCAAGTAGAAAAATATAGGCAGTACTGAGGGTGGCATAATAATATTATTCTCTTGTATGTTTTCTATTAGAGCAATGTCATTGCTCTTTATATAAATGCGGTCTCTCTCTAACGACTTGAGTTTTTGGATTGGACTTTCATTATCTCACATCGCTTGACAATGAAACTTATATGTATCTATGGTTTGTTATTTATTCCTCTATTTCAAATCTTGTTGAACACCTTTTGGGTAACATTCCATAAAAAATTTAGAGGTTTGGACAGTGAAAATGCTTAGGATTAGGGAGATAGCCCTTCATATATCCCAAAATAAGTAGAATATATGTATTGATTTCGGTGATGCATAAATGAATATTTTTTAATAGATGGAGCATGATACTCCAAGAATCCATCTAAGCGAAATATCTAAAACTATCACACATGATGCTTTGAGTAGAGTTCCGAGAGATACAACTTGAATTGGTTAGTTCAATTCTTGATGATGTGATAATGGATTAGTGAATTGGTGAAGGAAGGATGTGGAAGATTTTTTGTTTTTTTTTTTTTTTTTGGTCAAAAAAGCATTTCATTCATTCATTCATCAGTAGAAGTGCTACAAGCGACACTAAGAGAATATTCTGAACATAAAATGTCCCACAGTGGTTGGGGGGTGAAGATTTCCACCCTGGAGGAAGAATATTTGTGCAGTGTGCTTTTGCAATCCAATTGGTTGCTTGGTTGGACTCCCACGGGATATGCGTAATGCCCTTTCAAGGTAATTGGGCCAGCAGACATTTGCCTTCTTCCATTATATTGCGCAAGGCCCATGGACTTTCTTCTCGGCCCATAAAGATCTCAACAGCTAAGGAACTATCACTTTCACATTTGTACTTGCATTCTTGTTGCCCCTTTCCCTTCACGTTCTGTTTGTAATGTTATTGAAAGAAGAATTGCTTCCTTTTGGTGGCGGCAAACTGAAGCAAAGAAGGGACTACATTGGAAAAAATGGGAAGTTCTCAAAATCAGAACATATGAGGGGGTCTCGGTTTTAAAAACCTGAAAATGTTAAACATCGCCATGCTAGGTAAACAAGCATGGAGATTATACCAAAGTCCATCAACCTTGTGGGGAAATTTTTTAAAAGGCATCTACTTTCCTAAATCAGAATTCTAGCGAGCAAAGAAGGGGAATCGCCCTTCATGGGGATGGCAAAGCATCCTTATGGGTAGAGAAGCCATAGAACCAGAAATGAAATGGATAATCGGAGATGGCAAATCTGTTAAGGACGTGGAAGATTGAATGGTGTTCAATGTTTATGATTATCTGAAATGCACCGACACGTGCTCATAGATATATGATGATGGAAAAGTGACAAAAGAGTATTTGACATTGTCAAATTTTAGCTTTCTTGGAGAAATTACATCGTGGAATAATTCTGTGGAGAAAATTGGATAAAAAAATCATAAATTTATTGTATAGTAGTCAATATAGTCTTAAACTTTACAATTTTACCAATTTAATTATAAGGCTAAAAATAACAAGACGTAGGTAGTCCTTGATGAGTTCTAAGATTTAGTGCCGGTGGCCTATTTTTTTTTATCATGTCAAAGTGGTCAATTTACTATGTGCACAAAAAGCTCACTCAGATATCACCAAACATAACAAATGAAAATTCTAAACATTTTGATTGTAAATTAAATGAGAAACATTTAATTGGTCTAGCCGCAAATTTGTCGATGATTCACTGTTTCGCCAGCACAGCATCTTCTGATAAAGGATATCAATAATACACGTGAGAGACTGAGGGTTGACAATGTGACAATTAAGATCAAGTATACTATGAATGTCCTGCCATACAATAGTGTTGGGAGATGGGTTCATCAATAGAATTCCTAAGTCTGCCATGGGATGTTACTCTTGGGCTAATCTGAAAATACTTAACATATTGCCTCTTACTGCCTTTCTTTGTTGAAAATGATGTCGATGTTCATAAGCAAACCAGGGCCTTTTTATTTGTTTTTGCAAAAAAAAAGAAGGAAATAAATGGTCACACATCCACAAGGTAGAAATTCCAAGTCGAGCTCTCATGTCGTGATTGACGGTTCGGGGGCAATCATGATTGCATGGCTGGTCCATTAAAATGGCATCTCATTTATTTTTCCACACATAGGCCAAAATTGAAAGGCCTGCAAAAAGACTTTTGTCACTTTGAATCGATAAGCAAGAGTCATTCTACAGTTTATTTTTTCTTTCAAAAAGCTAATGTTTTAATATATGATTGTACTAATCACGCATGATCCATAAAATTATAGAATACAATACGTATTTGATATTTTTCTTATCTTCTATTTAGCTGGTACAGTTGTAATTGCTACACAAAACCACCAAGGTGTCGGTTCATATGGTCAGAAGTTTTCTACTTAACTTATAGACTTGAGTTCAAGCCTTATTGGCAGCACTCTAGAAATAAAATCCCAATTCCATTAGGTTGATATGATCGAGTGC
The DNA here is from genome assembly GCA_014182385.1 of Eucalyptus viminalis. Taxonomy (NCBI): domain Eukaryota; kingdom Viridiplantae; phylum Streptophyta; class Magnoliopsida; order Myrtales; family Myrtaceae; genus Eucalyptus; species Eucalyptus viminalis. Next base: position 11,388,265 of record CM024530.1, on the reverse strand, counting down.
GTCCTTAAGATCTCCCAAGAAAATGAACTAATTGAAGTGCACGAAAGCAGCTTTGGATACCACTTCACCGCTAAATTACAAAAAAAGAATGTTACATAGAAGTGATCGTTGTGGGTTTGTTGGTAGAACTCAAAAGTCAAGCTGCAAAGCCGAAACTTAGATTAGGAGGTGAGGTACGAAAAAAAATTGCTAAACCTTAACTTCTGTTTTTAACCAATAGATATACACAAACAAATAGGGTACTAGTATTTTTGTTCAAGATTACGTTGAAAAAGAGGTGCGTGGCGTGCAAATCAATGTGTCCACCCCAGATTCTCAACTAGAGAAAGACTTGGGAGGCGACTTTCGAGTCAAGGTGCGGTTGACGACTTACGGCGAACGCAAAGTCGATGAAATGCAAACATTGACTTCACTTACACGGCAAGGATTTTGATCATATTATGGGAATTATATTTACAACAAAAAAACAATAATCTAATATATTTTATATTTAATGAGTAATCGGCCCTTTAATGAGGAGTCAATGCCATACAAGATAATTAGCGATGGAAGTTGGAAACGCAGGGAGGAAAACGATCATAGTACAAAATAGGGAGAATAATGAGGGGCCATATTTTTGTTTTGTTCTTACTGCTTTTTGGTAGATTTCGTTTTCAGTGGAGAAGCTTTTTGTAGGCAACGATAAGCCATTCGAGCGTCGGAATTTCATTCTGCTTGGGCGATTCATGCACTAGACACATCTGAAAAGACACAGGCACTAAATTTTGTCTATAGACCCGTGCTTTGCACGGCCAAAGTCTTGAGATGTGGATTGATATTGAAATCATTATTCTGGAAGTAATACTTGATCTTTTGATATGACGAAATGGTCAAACTAAATCATTTGTCTTCATACAATATTGTCCAAACCACGTTTAGACAGTACATAAATGACCTAAACATTCCTCAAAATTATTCGGTGAATTTAGTATATGAATTTATTAAATTTGAACTGTTAGATGTGAGGAATCTATATAGAGTCTACTATCTTTGGTGGTTTAGATGCAATTTGATACATGCATATTGTAGTCCACTTCATAACTTCTCAAAGGTTCATCTTCCTTTCGAGTAACATATTTTGTCCGAACATTCCGATTCAGCTCATTTCTTCAAATAGTAGTAAACTAGTGGTGGACCAAGAATTAAAAGTTAGGCAAACTAAATGGAAAAACACATTTAACCGAGAGATCATTATCTATAATTTTCTAGGAATTTTTTACCTATAATTAGGGAATTTTCGGACATGAGTGTTGGGGGCACCACTAGCCACCAAGGTCTGCGATATCCGCAAACTGCTTTATCGATTGCACATTGAGTAAGACTTCACACTAACAAAGCCTTGGTCTTTAGAGTTATTTTGAGTAAGAGACACTATAAAATGAATGCGACATTTGCTCCGTGCTTACCCCGTGTTTGACCACTCAATCACATATCAAGGCTCTTGCATCATCTTCTTCTTTTTCCCTTTTTTGGAGTGGAACTTGCTTAAAATATAGTCTTAAAACGTGAAGACTGGAACTTTGATTCGATGAACACGTTGGGATCACTGACAGTGGCCTATAGATGAGTTCATCTGACAACAACTTCTTTTGAAGATTTGGCCTCATCCCTCTAGCTTTTATTTATGTATTCACGGTCCCCCTAGGTATCACCTAATCCGGGTTTACATGTCAAAGTCTTATACATAATTGCGTTGCGTTTTTGGCATGTACAGGCCATCTCTGCAGACTCCACGCTTTGGATGAAAGAGACGAGAAAAACGAAGTGCATTAGCACCACAGTGCTTGCATATGTCAGATGTTGATGAATTCTTACTCTCTTATCAATGGTACTCAGTATTTCACAAGATTAACATGTTTCAATGATATGACGAAACGGTGGTAAACATGTAACTTTCATTCCATCAAGCAATATAATACGGATAGCTAGATGCCGCAAAAAAGAATTAAGTGCATGGGAAGTCAAAAAAGAAGTCCAAAGAATTATCTTGAGAGTACAATTGAAATTTAAAACTCTCAAAAATGGGCAAAAGACCTCTTCAAGTGCCATAACTTGGCACAAAGGGACACTTAAGTGTCATAACTTACGAAAGGTACACTTAAGTGCCACATTAGAAGATAATGGATTACTTAAGTGCCATAACTTACGAAATGTACACTTAAGTGTCACATTAGAAGAAAAATGATTACTTAAGTGCTAATGTGTGCAATTTCTAGCGAAGTGAGTGCAAAACGACGCCGTTTTGAATGCGACGTGGCCAAATAATGCAAAACGTCGTTTTGTACCCGACGTGGTAAAAAAATAATTTTAAAAAATAATTATATTAAATTTATTTAAAATATTTAAAAATAATAATTTTAAAAATTAAAAAAATTAAAAAAATTAAAAATAAAAAAAAAAAAAAAAAAAGGGTGGGAGGCAACTGAGGGCTAGCCGCCTCCCCCTTTTTTTTTTTAATTATTATTATTATTTTAAATATTTTAATTTTAATTTTTAAATGTTTTAAATAACTTTAGTTTTAAATTAAATTTAATTAACTTTTATATTAAATTTTTTACCACGTCATCATCAAAACGACGCCGTAGTTTTACACTCACTTCATCGGAAAATTGACACGTCGGCGTTTTTGGCTGGATTTTAATCGGATTAGCACTCAAGTGATCCATTTTACTCCGATTTTGGCACTTAAGTGTACCTTTTGTAAGTTATGACACTTAAGTGTCCATTTCTACCAAGTTATGGCATTCTAGGGGTCCGCGTGTCCTCAAAAATACAATCAAGTCTTATTTCATATTGGTGCATTCAAATCCTTTCGTCAACTCCATCCAATTTATCTAATGAAAAATGCTGACGTGACTTTTTCGTTTATTTCTCTCATGTGTGATTATTTATGTTGAGTAAAGTGTGCCATAATGACATAATGACCCCATATTCGCCTTGCCCTATGGCATTGGGTAGAGATTGAAGTTGTGGTTAGCAAGATCGAGCAATTCCGTGTGGACTGATTAAAAGGTCCATTGTCAGAAGTTAAGGTATTGGAGAGGCAACTTGCTACTGAGGTCAAAGCAGGTGATGCGACTAGTGAATTTGTCTCGGTCTGCACTGTCCCATAAGCAATAGTCTCCATCAGCTAGTGTCGATGACCTCGATTTGAGCTTCAGATAAACACAACTAGAATATGCTCTATTGGTTCTAAAATGCCTCTTTGAATAGCACCAAGGCTAAGCTCTCTTCGACATGACATTTTGGCTTAGTAAAGTGTGTATGAAAAGTGAAACATTGCGATCAAAATGACCAAAGTAAAAAGCATAGGCAGTACTGAGGATGTCATAATAATATTATTCTCTTGTATGTTTTCTATTAGAGCAATGCCATTGCTTTTATATTTAGCAAATTTTGTGGATAGCAATTTTGGTCATTGTTTTTCTTTGGATTTACCATATCATCTTCACATTTACAAAAGAGGTCAGAGTCAGAGTTAAAGCCCTTTAATCTTTCCTGTTCCACAATGAGAAATCAATTAAGGTGATGACGAGTAGTGTTAGTATTAAAATAACACGAAACAGGCGGTTTTTTCTTCTTTCTTTAATTTTTTTCCATTTTGGTGCTACTTCTTAGGTCGAATCCCCAAGGAAGTAATTCTTGATGTTTTCAAGTTTTTACTTTGATGACCTACTTTTAATTACATCAAAGAGGTAAATTTAATCTGCGAAGGAAAACTGACTCGAGATATTACCTAACACAAACAAATTAAAAAAAAAAAAATTTAGATGCTTCAAAAGTGAATTAAATGAGACATATCTGATTGGTCTAGCCACTGATTTGTTGATGGGTCACTGTTTCAACAACATTTTCTTATAAAACAAATCAACAATCCCCATGAGAGCCGAGGTATAGACAAAGTGGCAACAAAGATTAAGTATGCTGTTGCTATGTCTGTCTTGCCACAGATATTTTGCACTTTCGACATAATGAAGATTTGATGCCTCTCTTTCATTAGTCTAGACTCTAGACTTCTTGATTCCTGCACCAAATTTTTTTCACCGTCTGAGAAAGCCAGATGTGGATTGTGAATAGGTATGAATTCAAAAAAAAATAAAAAATTGGATGGTTTAGATTGGATATACAATAGTATAGGAGATGGGTTATCAAGAGAATTCCTAAGTCTGCCATGGGATGTTTCTATTGGACTAATGAGAAAATGCTCAAGACATTGCCTCTCGCTGCCCTTTTTTTTTTTCTCTAATAATTTTAATAACTGCAACGAAACTGAGGCGTTATTTTTTGTCAAAAGGGAGAACGCATCATGCCGTGATCGATCGTTCATGTGTAACCATCATTGCAGTTGGTTCATTAAAATGGCATCTCATATTTTTTTTTTTTATCCACAAAAATGCCAAAATTGAGAGACCTGCGAGAAGACTTCCGCTACTTTTGGATTTCTGACGTTTTGCCCTTATTTCAGTGTGAGTGACCTACTTCCAACCAGATCAATGAGAAAAATTTAATCTGCATGCGATATCTAACTAGAGAGATAATCTAATACAGATAGTTGAAAACTTTAGATATTTTGAGCATAAATATCAAGAGATATGGCCGCTTAACTCACTAATGGGTCACTATTCCCATAACTTCTTATAAATGAATCAAGTTATCCACATGAGAGACTGAGATACTCTCTAAGTGATCATTAAGATCGATTGAGGGAAAAAAATTAATCTATATGCGATATCTAACTCGAGAGATAATCTCATACAAACGGCTGAAAACTTTAAATATTTTGAACGTAAGTAATAGGAGATTTGGCCGCTTAACTCTCGAATGGGCCACTGTTCCCATAACTTCTTATAAACGAATCAAGCCATTTACATGAGAGACCAAGATACTCTCTAATAATCATTAAGATCGACGATACCATGTATGTATGTCTTGCCATAGATGATTTGTAATTTCAACATTTTGCCTAAGTCTTCCTGCTTATTATTTTTTTTCCCTAAGTGATGTTGAGAGTTATGAGGAAATAGGCTTTTTTTTTTTTTTTCAAAATGACAAAAATAGCCATGCATCCACAAGGTACAAATTCTTCGAATTCTCGTGCATGCCATGATTGATGGCTCATGTGCAATCTTAGTTGCATCGTTGGTCCACTAAAATGACATATCGTATTTTTTCCATGAAAAAGACCAAAATTGAGAGACCGAAGTAAAAACTTACGCCTATCTTTTAGATTGATGAACATGAGTCATTCTGTAGTTCCTAGGAATATTTCTAGTCCTTGAATCACAAAAAAAAAAAAAAAAAACATTATCATTGATTGAAACTATCTTCAGAATTTAAATATTGTCACCTAGTTTTGTATAAAATTAAAGACAAAATATCCGTGATTACCATAAATCGCAAACAAGCAAGAATCTCTCAGGCGCTATAGAAGCTCTGATGGATGATGAACACATCATGGCAGAGATATGGCGCTAAGAGATGGCCTCAGATTAGAAGAAGCCAATAATGTTACTCATTTACACATTGAAATGGACGCCACGTCTGCGATTCATGCAATTACATGCATTCACGATCATAAATTACTGATGGAACCTCTTTTGATTGAATGCAGGAACTTGCTCGTGGAGCGGCAGGAATACAAATCGAACACGTATTTAGAGAAGTAGATGGTTGCACGGATGCTTTGGCCTTGCTTGGAAAGGAGCAACATGTCAAAAAATTATCCCGCATCGATTGATAATGAGTCTTATATACTCTTTATATAAATGCGGTCTCTCTCTAATTAATGACTCTAGTTTTTGGATTGGACTTTCATTATCTCACATTGCTTGACAATGAATCTTATATGTATCTATGGTTTGTTATTTATTCCTCTATTCCAAATCTTATTGAACACCTTTTGGGTAACATTTCATAAAAAAACTTAGAGGTTTGGACAGTGAAAACCCTTGGGATTAGGGAGATAGCCCTTCATATATCCCAAAATAAGTAGAATATATGTATTGATTTCGATGATGCGTAAATGAATATTTTTCAATAGATGGAGCATGATACTCCAAGAATTCATCTAAGCGCAATATCTAAAACTATCACACATGATGCTTTGAATAGAGTTCCGAGAGATACAACTTGAATTGGTTAGTTCAATTCTTGATAATGTGATAATTAATTAGTGAATTGGTGAAGGAAGGACTTGGAAGATTGAATGGTGTTCGATGTTTACGATTATCTGAAATGCACTGACACGTGCTCATAGATATATGATGATGGAAAAAGCCAAAAAAGAGTATTTGAGATTGTCAAATATTAGCTTTCTTGGAGAAATTACATCGTGGAATAATTCTGTGGAGAAAATTGGATAAAAAAAATCATAAATTCATTGTGCAGCAGTCAATTCAGTGGAGAAAATTGGGTCAAAAAATCATAAATTTATTGTATAGCAGTCAATATAGTCTTAAACTTTACAATTTGACCAATTTAATTATAGGGCTAAAAATAACAAGACGTAGGCAGTCCTTGATGAGTTCTAAGATTTAGTGTAGATGGCCTATTTTTGATCATGTCAAAGTGATCAATTTACTATATGCACGAAAGCTCACTCGAGATATCACTAGACATAATAAATGAAAATTCTAGGCATTTTGAGTATAAACTAAATGAGACACATTTAATTGGTCTAGCCGCAGATTTGTCGATGATTCACCATTTCGCCAGCACAGCATCTTCTAATAAAGGATATCAATAATACACGTGAGAGACTGAGGGTTGACAATGTGACAATTAAGATCAAGTATACTATGAATGTCCTGCAATACAATAGTGTTGGGAGATGGGTTCATCAATAGAATTCCTAAGTTTGCCAGGGATGTTACTCTTGGGCTAATATGAAAATACTCAACATATTGCCTCTCACTGTCTTTCTTTGTTGAAAATGATGTCGATATTCATAAGCAAACCAGGGCCTTTTTATTTGTTTTTGCAAAAAAAAAGAAAAGGAAATAAATGGTCACACATCCACAAGGTAGAAATTCCAAGTCGAGCTCTCATGTCGTGGTTGACGGTTCGGGGGCAATCACGATTGCATGGCTGGTCCATTAAAATGGCATCTCATTTATTTTTCCACACATAGGCCAAAATTGAAAGGCCCGCAAAAAGACTTTTGTCACTTTGAATCGATAAGCAAGAGTCATTCTACAATTTTTTTTTTCTTTCAAAAAGCTAATGTTTTAATATATGATTGTACTAATCACGCATGATCCATAAAATTATAGAATACAATACGTATTTGATATTTTTCTTATCTTCTATTTAGCTGGTACAGTTGTAATTGCTACACAAAACCACCAATGTCACGCCCCGAACCCCGAGCGCGCGCACATCCCATTAAGGTTGATTGAAAATGCGACATCCCAGGATATGTCGCCGACCCATTCATTTCTTTACGCATGCGGAAGCGAAACAAATCCCCTGACAACATTTAACTTGGGATAGAAAAGCAGGTAATCAATCACAATACCAAACACTCATTTACAAACACAAAGGGTTTAAATACAACACTGGACTTTCTACAAAATAGGCCAGCTCGACAAAAGGGGGACTATCCTACAACCAACTAGCAGGACACGCTCTCCAACCCTTATGACTTCACCTCTGCAACTCCTCAAGGTCAATCAAAGCTATTTGGCCGCTCCGTCCACCAGGGACCTGAAATTTTAATCCCACAACCGGGATGAGACGATGTCTCAGCAAGTTCAACCCCCTAAACCCCTATTAAAAAGAAAATACGCCTCGGGTGGCCTAGCCATATCACACAGAAGACTTACCTCGCCTTAGCCTTCATCTGCAGGTTAGCACAATTTATATAATCCAACCACGTACAATTATGATAACCAAACAACCATGGTACAATCACATCATCAAAACAATTCAACCACTTGGATCGTCTCAGCGATCAATCGACTCGGCCGATTACATGTCATTCTAGCAAATCAATCATTGCTCTCAACTACGGCCCTACTCGGCAAATTTAAATCAGTGGCATCACGGCCCCGGCTCGGCGCGACCTTTAACAGTGGCAATTCACGGCCCCACCGGGCGCGACCTTTATCGGTGGCATATCACGGCCCCATTGGGCGCGACCTCTAATAGGTGGCATATAACGGCCCCACTGGGCACGACCTCTTGTAGGTGGTTTTCACGGCCTCATCGGGCACGACCTTTCCAGGTGGTTTATCACGGCCTCTCAGGCACGACCTCTCGAGAGGTGGTTTATCACGGCCTCTCTGCAGGCACGACCTTTCAGGTGGTTTATCATGGCCTCTCGGGCACGACCTTTCACTGGTGGTTTATCACGGCCTCTCTGCAGGCACGACCTCTAATAGGTGGTATTTCGCGCGGCCTCATCGGGCACGACCTCTTGTAGGTGGTTTTCACGGCCTCATCGGGCATGACCTTTCCAAGGTGGTTTATCACGGCCTCTGCAGGCACGACCTCTAATAGGTGGTATTTCACAGCCCAATCTCCCATCAATTTCTACACTTAGGATTTCATAAAGAATCCCTATAAATCACAATCACACTCAATTCATCACAACCAATCATCAATTTCAAATTCTACTAGACAAAGAACGATCGGCACGAAATTCGAGCAAATAAGGTCCAATGAAAATTTTCGGAATTTAATAAATAATTAAATTTATTCCGAAAATAATTAAATAATAATATCCACAGTTTTCGAAATCACACTCAATTTATAATATCCAATCATCAATTTCAAAATCCGAATGTACAGTAGCGACCAGGCACGAAATTCGGAATTTAGGTCCCGACCAAAAATTTTCGGAATTTAATAAATAATTAAATTTATTCCGAAAATAATTAAATAATAATATTTTAATAATTTCGAATAATAATATATTATTAAATTATTTAATGATTTCGGGATATTTAAATAAATCAAAAGTAAATTCCTTTATGTCACATCAATGTTTATATTAATATAAACACCCACTTAACTTTAAATTAAACACAACTTAAGTTAATCAAGCACATTAATATAATCTACACTTAAATAAATTAAACTAACCACCTAATAACACTTAACATAAACTAAACACACCTAAAGCATCATTAACCCTCTAAGCGAGGTTTAGTGAGTTAAACTCACCGGATTAGCGAGCCGAGCGGACCAAAACGATGGGGACGACGCGATGATCGACTTTCCTCAAAGCAGGCCGAGCATCCGGGCTCGGGAAGGCGGCCAAAACGGGCCAAACACCCGCTGCCATACCCATTTTCTGGGTTGCTGATCGGGGCCGAGAGGGAGCAGATCCGCCGCCGGTTCGGGCGGAGGAACGGCGGAGAAGGGCCGGCGGTAGCTCGAGCAAGAACTGGCGGTGGCTTGGGCGGAGGAGTGGCGGCTGGTTTGGGGCGACGACGGCGCGGGACTCGCGGCTTGGAGCTGCGACGTCGAGGCTTCGCGGCGGAGACGGAGACACGGCGGCTCGGCGCACGGGACGGTGAGCGGCCACGCACGGACGAGCGGCGACGGCGGCTCCGGTGGCGACAAATGGCGACGATCGGGCGAGCGACGGGGGCGGACGAAGCTTGGCTGCTCGCTGGTTTCTTTTTCTCCCTCCCTCTCTCTCTCTTCCAAGCTCAAAGGTTGAAGATGATGGGGACAAGGGGAAAGTGACATCCCACCTTTCCAAGACCTCATCCCCACCCTCCACTTGTCCAAATCTCCTTCTCTTGGCCCAACTACCATGACATCACCCTATGTCATCTTCCACTAACTCATTTCTTCTACAACTTATTTCATGGGCCCAATTTACTTTTTCGCGTGGGTCCAAGTCCCGCACCTTCATTCGCTTCAATTTCCATCAATCTCATCCAATTGAGTCAAATTAAAGTCCACAATTTAATCCAATGTTCTAATAAGCTTTGTGACGTACCATGCCTTCCGATTTTAGAATTCAATCACAATTTCACGGTTAATTTAAAACAGCGCAATACTAGCGCTCTACCAGAGCAACGTTTACAAATTTTTGTGCATTCGACTTGCGGTTGATCATTTCAAGTGCCACAACTTTTGGTTGTCGGGGGAAATCTCGAGGTTTAAATACGGGCGCGGGCACCCAATCGTTAGAAAAGTCGGCCAGTGTCGGTCGGTAAGAATTGTGCGATCCGGTGGAATCACCCACACGATCACGTCTCTATCGAGCCAACCTATTTCCGATCTCTAATCGATTTTTATTTTGTTGTAATGACCCTCGTGATTATCTCTGGTCGAAAGGTCGGCCGATTAATCAAATTCTCAAAGTGCTTATGCGTTAGAATTTCATAACTGAACCACCAGGATAGACTAGATTTCACATGAGTGGCCGACTCAAGGAAATGGGTATATGTGTCTTGCCAACGAAATGCCCGTCTCAATTTATTGAAAATAGAATCGGAAAATCGGGATGTCACAACCAAGGTGTCGGTTCAGATGGTCAAAAGTTTTCTACTTAACTTATAGACTTGAGTTCAAGCCTTATTGGTAGCACTCTAGAAATAAAATCCCAATTCCATTAGGTTGATATGACGGAGTGCGTCCTTAAGATCTCCCGAGAAAATGAACTAATCGAAGTACATGAAATAGCTTTGGATACCACTTCACCGCTAAATTACAAAAAAAAAAAAAAAAAAAGAAAAAAAATTATACGTAGAAGTGATCGTTGTGGGTTTTGTTGGTAGAACTCAAAAGTCGAGCTGCAAAGCCAAAACTTAGATTAGGAGGTGAGGTACGAAAAAAATTTGCTAAACCTTAACTTCCGTTTTTAACCAAAAGATATACACAAACAAATAGGGTACTAGTATTTTTTGTTCAATATTACGTTGAAAAAGACGTGCGTGGCGTGCAAATCGATGCGTCCACCCCAGATTCTCAACTAGAGAAAGACTTGGGAGGTGACTTTCGAGTCAAGTTGCGGTTGACGACTTAAGGTGAACGCGAAGTTGATGAAATGCAAACATCGACTTCACTTACACGGCAAGAATTTTGATCATATTATGGGAATTATATTTACAACAAAAAAACAATAATATAATATATTTTATATTTGATGAGTAATCGGCCCTTTAACGAGGAAAATGATCATAGTACAAAATAGGAGAATAATGAGGGGGCCATAATTTTTGTTTTGTTCTTATTGCTTTTTGGTAGATTTCGTTTTCAGTGGAGAAGCTTTTGTAGGCAATGATAAGCAATTCGAGCGTCGGAATTTCATTCTGCTTGCGCGATTCATGCACTAGACACATTTGAAAAGACACACGCACTAAATTTTGTCTATAGACCCGTGCTTTGCACGGCAAAAGTCTTGAGATGTGGATTGATATTGAAATCATTATTCTGGAAGTAATACTTGATCTTTTGATATGACGAAATGGTCAAACTAAATCATTTGTCTTCATACAATATTGTCCAAACCACGTTTAGACAGTACATAAATGACCTCAACATTCCTCAAAATTATTCGGTGAATTCAGTATATGAATTTATTAAATTTGAACTGTTAGATGTGAGGAATCTATATAGAGTCTACTATCTTTGGTGGTTTAGATGCAATTTGATACATGCATATTGTAGTCCGCTTCATAAGTTTTCAAAGGTTCATCTTCCTTTCGAGTAACATATTTTGTCCGAACATTCCGATTCAGCTCATTTCTTCAAATAGTAGTAAACTAGTGGTGTACCAAGAATTAAAAGTTAGGCAAACTAAATGGAAAAACACATTTAACCGAGAGATCATTATCTATAATTTTCTAGGAATTTTTTACCTATAATTAGGGAATTTGCGGACATGAGTGTTGGGGGCACCACTGGCCACCAAGGTCTGCGATATCCGCAAACTGCTTTATCGATTGCACATTGAGTAAGACTTTACACTAACGAAGCCTTGGCCTCTAAAGTTATTTTGAGTAAGAGACACTATAAAATGAATGCGACATTTGCTCCGTGCTTACCCCGTGTTTGACCACTCAATCACATATCAAGGCTCTTGCCTCATCTTCTTCTTTTTCTCTTTTTTGGAGGGGAACTTGCTTAAAATATAGTCTTACAACGTGAAGACTGGAACTTTGATTCGACGAACACGTTGGGATCATTGACAGTGGCCTATAGATGAGTTCATCTGGCAACAACTTCTTTCGAAGATTTGGCCTCATCCCTCTAGCTTTTATTTCTGTATTCACGGTCCCCCTAGGTATCACCTAATCCGGGTTTACATGTCAAAGTCTTATGCATAATTGCGTTGTGTTTTTGGCATGTACAGACCATCTCTACAGACTCCACGCTTTGGATGAAAGAGACGAGAAAAATGAAGTGCATTAGCACCTCAGTGCTTGCATATGTCAGATGTTGATGAATTCCTACTCTCTTATCAATGGTACTTAGTATTTCACAACATTAACATGTTTCAATGATATTACGAAACGGTGGAAAACATGTAACTTTCATTCTATCAAGCAATATAATACAGATAGCTAGATGCCGCAAAAAGGAATTAAGTGCATGGGAAGTCCGAATAGAAATCCAAAAAATTATCTTAAGAGTACAATTGAAATTTAAAACTCTCAAAAAGTACAATAAAGTCTTATTTCATATTGGTGCATTCAAATCCTTTCATTAATTTCGTCCAATTTAGATAATGAAAAATGTTGACTTGACTTTTTCATTTATTTCTCTCATGTTGATTATTTATGTTGACTAAAGTGTGTAATAATGACATAACGGCCCCATTTTCCCCTTGCCCTAGGGCATCGGGTAGGAATTGAAATTGTGGAAAGAAAGATTAAGGATTCCGTGCGGACCGATTAAAATGTCCATTTGTCAGAAGTTAAGGTATTGGAAAGGCCACCTACTACTGAGGTCAAAGCAGGTGATGTGACTGGTGAATTCGTCTTAGTCCACACCGTCCCATAAGCAATAGTCTCCATTACGTAGCGTCGATGACCTCGATTCGAACTTCAGATAAACACAACGAGAATTTGCTCTACTGGTTCTAAAATGCCTCTTTGAATAGCACCAAGGCTAAGCTTTCTTCAACATGATATTTTGGCTTAGCAAAGTGAGTATGAAAAGTGAAACATCGCGATCAAAATGACCCAAGTAGAAAGCATTGCCCCCTTATAGAGCCGTATCTGCTCTTTCTATGAAATTTGAATCAAATAGAAAGGTTTACGAAATGAAAAGATGAACAAAGATAACACTAATGCAGCATAAAAATAAAACTAAGCCAACCTTTTTGCAGAAAAGTCAATTAAAAAACAATATGGATTATAGATAGCAAAAATAAATTAGGTTGTTAAGAAATTTAATCATGGCTCATATATATTTTGTTCATATACATGCACACGCACATAACTCTCTCTGTTTCTGTTCATTCGTGCACATGCGCACATACGACTTTTTTTTCCTTTCCATGCCCTGCTTTTATCTAATAAAGGTGCAATACCCACTTATTTCAAAGTCTTTATTTAATTATTCTGAGTGCATCTATGTCAATAATATAATTTGATCTTTCATCTTTTTATGTTCTGCTTGTGTTGATATTTTTTTCGATACTTTTATGTTAAATTGGGTGTTTCTCATTTCACACTTAAAACAGATGTATAGGTGAGTTTAAAATTAGAGAGACACATGAGCCCACCTATAAATGGCTTATTGATGGAAGTCTGCACAAGCAACCCATGTTGTTGAACAAACAACTATGAACATCTGTACTTGAAATTTAGCCATGAAGCTATGAGTCAAGTCAAACGACATGAAAAATTTACATGGGAGCTTGTTGCCAATTTCCAATATGTCACCAAAAGAAATGGATGGATTCTATATTAAAAGTATGACAGAGAAATATGGATAAAAGGAGAATGCCAAGCCACTGCGCTTGTGCCCTATATAATAAAGGAAATGTTTATACGTCTAAGATCCTGCGGTTTTCAAACCCATACAAAAGGCATACGTAAATCATTTAAAGTTCTGAGGTCAAGCACTATGAATGGCCAAGTAGCGAGAAATTTCCATTGCCAGAACCAATTGTTGCTGCCTATAAAAACCTTCTACGTTGCACTCTCCCTCGAAAACTCACTTCAGTAACCAAAAGAACAGAAACAAAAGCAGAAAATATGGCAACCTTGTCATTATATCTGCTGCTTACTTGGATATTCTTGCTGTCTCTCTTTCGTACTAGGTTTGCTGAGGTACTTTGTCATGCGGACGAGAGCTCTGCCTTGATGGAATTCAAGAGAAGTTTCAGAACCAACACGACAGATTGGCGATGCATTTATCCAAAAGTCCATTCCTGGTCACTGGATGGAAGTGGAGATTGTTGTTCATGGGACGGCATCGAGTGTGATGAAGTCACCGGCCGAGTGATCACCCTCAACCTCAGTAGCAGTTGTCTCTCAGGCACCATGAGTCCCAACACCACTCTCTTTCGACTCGTTCACATGGAGTCACTCAATCTCGCTTTCAACAGCTTCAACTTCTCCTCAATTCCGTATGGCTTCGGCAATCTTTCAAAGTTACAATACCTCAATCTCTCCCACTCCGAATTTTCCGGTGAAATCCCTCAGGATATCTCGCAACTCTCCAAGTTAGTTTCTCTCGATTTATCAACTTATTGGAATGAGACACTTCGTATGCCCAACATGGGTGGCTTCGTTCATAACTTGACCAGGCTAAAAGAACTTGATCTTTCTTCGGTAAGCTTGTTATCACCTTTGCCACCTATTCTAGCGAATTTCTCTTCCTTGACATTGCTCAGGCTAGACTCTTGTGGATTGAGTGGAAACTTTCCAATTAGCATTTTTCAGCTGCCAAACTTGAAAGTCCTTTCCGTTGCTTACAATTCCAACCTTTCTGGGTTTTTTTCCCAAACCACACTGGGGTTCTCCATTAAAATCCTTACACCTTTCCTCAATCAACTTCTCGGGAGAAATACCCACTTCAATAGGAAATCTTAGTCTCTTGAATGAGTTAAAAGCCTGGCGTTGCTATTTTTCAGGATCGCTTCCCTCTTCAATGGGTAATCTTTCTCATCTCGTTGAACTAGACCTTGACGAAAATAACTTGCAAGGTCAAATCCCTGTTTCCTTTGCTAATCTTAACCAGCTATCGGAGCTAGATCTCTCTTACAATAACTTGAGCGGTGATTCTTTGGAGTGGATGGTCAACTTGACAAAACTCACTGTCTTGGACATTTCAGGTAAAAGTTTCTTTTTGATTATATTAAGCGCCATTTCAGGTAAAAGTTTCTTTTTGATTATATTAAGCGCAATTGTGACGTTATGTCATCTATGCACCATCATAAGTCTCTCTTTATCAGTTCGGACGGATCTCTTTCCTCCTCCATCTACAACTCCATGGAACCCGATCTTTCAAGCTCCATCGCTGCTTGCTCCCACCCCGACCACGACCAAAACCCCTGTAACGACAGCCACGAGCAAAACTACCATCGCCGCCTCAAGAGCTTCGATTCTAGCAAGGGCCTGAGCCGGAAGGCCTTCTAGCTCGGCAATTTCAGCTAGGTCCTGAGCCACGGACAGCTTCTTCATCAACTTCTTCTCCCTCAACTTCCTCAATTTTTTGACCGAAAGAAAAAAAGAAAAACTTCCTCAATTAATCCCTTGGACGTCGTGATCTTGATGGTCAAATCGACGTGCATCTCTTCCTCCCGCAACCTCCTCAAATCTCTAATTTTCAGATTGATGCTCCCACTGTACCCGAAGAACTCTGATCGAACACGCGAGTGGTGGCCATCGATGAAGCCCGATTTTACCAATCAGAAGAACTACTCGATGACGTAGTATGTCCCCTCACCACCATAGGTGATGAGGTAGAGAATCAGGTCCTGCCTAGAGTCGAGGTGCGAGGCTCGGAGAGCGTTCATGTCCTAGACAACTAGCACAACCGGAAGGCCTTTCGGCTCAGGCCAACACTGGACTCGAAGCTCCTGAGGCGGCGATGGAGGGGTAGGGTTTTGGGAAGGATTGAGGGGGATAGGATGATCTTTGTAGCGTACCTGGAGATCTTGAGAACATTGTCGAGGTAGGCCTCGAGGTGGAGGAGGAAGTCCTTGTCTCTGGTTTCTCCCGTGGCTGTTGTGGCAGGAGTTTTGGCGGTGGTCCGGGAGGGAGTGAGTAGTGGTGGAGCTCGAAAGATCGGTGTAGAGAGGAGGAGAGCGAGAGAGACTTTCCAATTTTTGACAGTGGGCCCCTCCAATGCCTATTTGTCTGAGTGGGCTAGTGCATAATGTATTGAACCTAATATTTTCAGGCGAGGACATTATTTAGCCAAAGAGAAAAAGGAAATTGAAATTGATGGGGTAACTAACGCTCCTTTGTCTTGTGTCTTTTTTTTTTCTTTTTGTTTGGTAGGTAATCGGTTAAGTGGTGGATTTCCATCTTCATTTGAGAACCTGAAGCAATTGACTTCTCTCGACCTTTCTGGCAACGACTTGCACGGTGATATTTTGGGCGCATTGCGGAATCTGAAGGATCTCGAAGAGCTTTATCTAGGGTTGCTTAATCTCAATGGCGTTCTCGATGTGAATGATCTATTCACACTCAAGAACTTGATAACCTTATCTTTGTCCGACAACAACATATCTTTCACCAAGTCATTCATCAATGCCACTACATTGAAGCTTGCCTACTTATACTTGGATTCATGCAACTTGACTGAGGTCCCTCAATTTATAGGCTACTTAAGCAAATTGAAGGTATTACACCTACAATACAATAGAATTTGAGGGAATCAGTTAAGCAATGGATTTCCATCTTCATTGACTTATCTCGACCTTTCTAGCAACGAATTGCACGGTGATATTTTGGGCACATTGTGGAATCTGAAGGATCTTCAAAGGCTTCTTCTAGGGTTGCTTAATCTCAATGGCGTTCTCGATGTGAATGATCTATTCACACTCAAGAACTTGACAACCTTAGATTTGTCCAACAACAACATATCTTTCACCAAGTCATTCATCAATGCCACTACATCGAAGCTTGCCTACTTATACTTGGATTCATGCAACTTGACTGAGGTTCCACAATTTATAGGCTACTTAAGCAAATTGAAGGTATTATACCTACAATACAACATAATTCAAGGGAATCAGTTAAGCAATGGATTTCCATCTTCATTGACTTATCTCGACCTTTCTAGCAACGACTTGCACGGTGATATTTTGGGCGCATTGCGGAATCTGAAGGATCTCGAAGAGCTTTATCTAGGGTCGCTTAATCTCAATGGTGTTCTCGATGTGAATGATCTATTCACACTCAAGAACTTGACAACCTTATATTTGTCCGACAACAACATATCTTTCACCAAGTCATTCATCAATGCCAATACATCGAAGCTTGCCTACTTATACTTGGATTCATGCAACTTGACTGAGTTCCCACGGTTTATAGGCTACTTAAGCGAATTGGAGGTATTATACCTACAATACAATAGAATTCAAGGAAATATTCCTAGATGGATGTGGAACAATAGCAAAGAATCTCTCGTGTATATAGATCTTTCTCACAATCTATTAACCAGCTTCTTAAAAAACCAAACCGATCTTCCTTTGCCGAACTTGAACTATCTCGACATTAGTTCTAACTTGCTAAAAACAACCCTCCCTGTCCCACCTCCCTCAGTCATGGTATACAACATCTCCAACAATTTCCTATATGGGGAAGTTCCAACATCCATATGTGAAGTGAGCTCTCTTACCATGCTCGATTTGTCCAACAATGCTTTAAATGGCACACTTCCTCCTTGTTTGGGAAGTATTCATCCTTTGATTTCATTGAACCTTGCAAGAAATAAATTTGATGGCATGATTCCTCACGTTTTCTTAGATGATTGTGCATTGAGGATGATTGACCTCAGAGAAAACCGACTAAGTGGGATTGTTCCGAGATCTTTAGGAAATTGCAGTTTGCTGGAGTATTTGAATCTTGGTGACAACCAAATTAATGATACATTCCCATTTTGGCTATCGGAACTGGCCTATCTAGAAGTAATTGGCTTGCGGTCCAATAATTTTCATGGTCCCATAGAATCTAGTCTAAGCAAGCTCAACTTCACCCGTTTACACATCTTGGACATTTCCAACAACGGCTTCAATGGCGAATTTCCTTCCAACTTGTTGAAGAGTTGCCACGCCATGAAGGTCATGGTTGGTGAAGATGCGTTGGCATATTTGGATGTTTATAAAGAGGATCCTAATGTTTTATTCAGCATAAGTACTGTTTATGCAATGAAATTGATGAGTAAGGGCACGGAAAGGGAATATGCAAAGATTCCAGATGTCTTCATGGCAGTTGACCTCTCCAACAACGAGTTTGAAGGGTTCATTCCTGAACTCATTGGAGATCTAAAATCACTTCGCATGCTCAACCTTTCAAACAACCTCCTCAATGGTAGCATCCCTCCTTCCTTGGCCAACCTGACAATGCTCGAATCATTGGATCTTTCTCGGAACAATCTTGTGGGAGAGATTCCTCAACAACTAGCCCGCCTCACATTTCTTTCGGTTTTTGATGTCTCTCACAATCGTCTATTAGGACCAATACCACGTGCAACGCAATTTGATACGTTCGGGAGCAGTTCATTTGCGATGAATGATGGTTTGTGTGGAAGTCCATTGCCAAATAAATGCACAAATGGTGAGAACGCTCCACCACCACCATCATATTTCAAAGTGGATAATGAAGAAGAGTGTCTCTTCAACTTGGATTGGAGAATCGCGCTGGTTGGCACTGGAGTCGGGTTTTTGGTCGGTGTTGTGATAGAGAACTTGATCATTGATGAGAAGAGTATGTGGTTCTTGTGCTACTCCAAGAAAATGGCAAAAGGATGGAAAAAGGTGAGGAAAGCCCTTGCAGACAAGAAAATACGCAACTAGATATTTAATGCCCTATCTTTTAAGTAGCTTGTTGAGAAAAGTTATACATGCATATGTGAAGATTTTGATCTATGTTTATTTGCTATAGTAATATGGAGATGTTGTTTTCTTGCTCATGAAAATTATAATTCTTCCGAAGATTCTAACCTATGTCTGTCCATAAATGCATTAGCAATGAATGAATGTTCTGTTGTAATATACAGAACGTAATTGAGATGAGTAGATACTATTGAACAGCCAATTAATAGACATGGTGGACGACGTAAAATTTTTTGTTGTCCATGGAAAGCATGGAGATTGGAGTAAAGGTTCTCTTTGTTCACAAGTAGAAAGGGCCTTGCTTTTGTTCATTTGAATGTATATTCGGTCAAACTTTCATAACATAGCATTAGCAATCCGTGTTGTGTCAAGATATTCGTGTCGGTTATTTATGTCATTTTGTATTGGTAGACCAATGTTATGATGTGATTGATTACAAATTGTTTCTTATTTAAAATGAATCAAAACATGTCAATTTCGAGTGTAATTGTATCAAGTTCGTGCTTTTCTTGGAAAATTTGTATTTGTGTTCTAGTCACAAGGAATTGCCACTTCCTGTGCTCTTCTAGACATTAGCTTGCAATTTAAGTGAGTTACCAAGAGCTTTTGAAACTATATTTTTTTTCAAACTAATATGGTATCCTACATGAAAGATATTTTCATAGAGATCATCTTAAGTTAAATGCAAAATTCTTCGCTTAAGGAGCATATAATTTAAAAAGTGATTTAGTTTTATGAGTATAAACATAAACACGAAATCTAAAAAAAATCAACGATTTTAACATAACTTTCTCGAATTGAACATAAAAATCCAATTTATAGGATCTCAATGAGTAGGGGCTGGGAAGTCCCCATCTCTATCCTCATCTCACACTGCGAAGTGCGAGGCAAGGTTGGTTATTAGAACGATGAGAAAAAAGGATTATATTTCTGCCGGTTCATTTAATAAGAAATGACGAAAAATATGGCAAAAAGATCCCAGAGACGGGTTTGTAATTTATTAAAGTTTGTACTAAATTAACAACAATGGTGATAGATTGAAACTGACTCACAAACTTGTATTTAAAAGTAGGACCTTTGTGCTTAATTTTTTGAAAATATAAGTATTATTTAATACTGATCAGTCTGAATGTTTAAAAACCTACACATATGAACTCTTTAACTTTATTTCAAATCATTGGAAAGGTTCTTTTTTTTCTATAGAATTTTGTGATGTTGGAATACGTTTTTATTGAATCATCCTTTACAAAATTATGGGAGAATTCATATGACTGTGATATGTCATAACGATATAGGATAATCTATTACACAAATGAATTGGAAAATTCAAATGCGACATGTCAAGTTGGTGTTATAAAAAGTTCGACAATTTCTTGAAAATAATATTATGCCATTTCATGTTATTTATCGATATAGGGAAAATGGTTCGAAAAGTCTAAACTTATTATACTTTTTCTAATTCGGTTGTGAATTTTTAAACTCATGCTAATTGAGTTCTAAACGTTTTTCACAATTTTCCAATTAAATTCATCTGGTTAATTTTAGCCGAATATCACTCATGTGGACGTCGGCCGTCCTATATGGCATAGCTAGTGTGGTCACGGACAAATTTTTCCATGACCTATCGATTCGTAAAGAGCATGTCACGGGCCTCTCCATGCTTAATGAAGGGCATGTCATAGAACATAAATTAATGAAAATTGTAAAGTAATGGGCTACTCCATCCCCGCGAAACGTTGGCTAGTAAACGTTGGCTTCATGTTATACTAGGGAAAAAAGAAAGGAAAGGAAAAAAATCATTGATTTGAAAACTTGCCTGGAATTCCAAGACGAGCAGTGTGAATCCACTATCTCTTCGACGGAAAATTTGACTTTTCGTCTCTTAATTTATGTGCTTTTTTTGGGTTAAGGTCTTGAACTTTCGATTAATCTAATCAGGTACAGCCCTTGCCACCGATCCTAATAAATTTGAGCTAACGTGTCCGTCGAACAGTTTGAGCGTACGAAGTGGGAAAAGAAGACTTGTTCTTGGCGACAAGTTAGTGCCAAAATTTCTTTCCTTCACAAATATTTAGGTTGAGTGTAATAATTCAGTCCCCACGAAACTTATATAAAGTGCCAAAGTGCACATCTTTATTTTCCACCTTCAAAAAGACATACAGGTTCGGGGAACCAATTGAAAGAACTAGTGGAAAGTTTTGTCTAGGAAGCTTTATCTACTTCTTTTAAAGGGGAAGAAAAAAAAAACCTGTTTACAATTTCAAAAGAGACAAGAAAGAAGAAAGGTTGACTAGAAAACCTGCTTGCAGTTTCAAAATGAGCAGTGTATGCTTTAAAGGTGATTCTACTTTTATTCCCTTAATATACGTACCTTTTTAGTTTAGCGATTGAACTTTAACATCTCTATTCAGATCCTTTAATTTTCATAGTTTTTTTTAGTCAAATTTAACCTTCGATACCAATTTTGATAATTTTGAACTAAAGTGGTTGCTGGATTACGTCAAGGCAAGATGTGGAAAAAAATTGCCTTTGCAGCCAAGTCCACGCAAAATGGGTCATTACAAGATGTTTAGTTGACACGAGAATTTGTGCCAAAATGTCCCTCCTATATTTTCACTTCCTTCAAAAGACAGAAGGGAACAAATTGAAATAAGGGAAAATTCCAAAGGAATTCGAAATATCCTCACTTTCTCAAATATGATCCTAAATTGAACATTGTATGGAGTTTGAAGTACTCTTATTTTCTCAAATAAGGATCTAAAAAAACCATATCAGTTTCAAAGAAAAACTTAACCTCACCGGCAGTTCTAGGGCATTTCTGTCTTCTACATTTTGCTTATTTTCTTCCCCCTTTTTTTTCATTTTTCATTTTTCTATTCTTGCCATAAAAAAGACAAACTCAAAAAAGATTAAAACTTAAAAAAAAGGCAACCCTATCGCCTATGGCTGCCGCCCCATTGTTGATGGGTTGTCAACCATGGCTAGCAGGGTCACCAGTGCCTTGGTGAGGGGTGGCAAGCCTCGCCCAGACTAGGGGGAGGGCCGACTCACTCAAATTTGGGAAAGGGTTGCAACTCTTTCCTGGCAAGCTCATGCCTCTAGTTAACAAGGGTCGCCAACCCTCACCAAGGCATTGGTGATCCCACTAGCCATGGCAGATGCCCCACGGGCAATGAGGCGGTGACTAGAGGCGAGGGAGGGTTGGCAGCTATACTTCTTGTATTTTTTTTTTCCAATTTTAGCCTTTGTCTTTTCTTTTTTAAAAGCTTTTCTTGAAAAAAAAAGGAAAAATGAAAGAAAATAAGAAAAAAAATGATGAAAATGCCTTTGATCAACCAATAAAACTAGGCCCCCAGTGTTCTAAGTTATGGTATTAGAGAGTAAGGGTGAGTAACATGAACAATTTGAATTGGGAACCACCCGACGGTCGTTTTGGGCGATTCCCATTGGTAGCAGTCCGGTTCGCGATTCCAAGATGAGAACCAGACCGACCAAACTGATTATTACACGCACGCACGCACGTGCACGTGGGTGCGCGCGTGCGCACACACACACACCTCATTGCAATTGCTATTGTAATGGAGATAGCAACTTTACATGTGCCTAAGAGACCAACAAAACTTTTTATGTTCCTCTCTACTTAAATAAGAAGCTCACTTGTTAGTTTCTTCTTCTACCTGACGTGACGTGGGACTAAGGCTCCAAGAGCCACACTCTCATTCCTCACTCTCTCTCACTCACTCTCATTCCTCTCTCTCTCTCTCTCTCTCTCTCTCTCTCTCTCTCTCTCTCCCCTCACTTGCAAGAGACAAGGTATTCCAAGAGTCCCACATCAAGCAAATACTCAAAGAGTATAAGAGGGTGTCTATAAAACCCAAACCAAGCATGACCTTTAGCCATATCATTCACGGCCTTTTTGATTAGGATTGAGCATGAAATACATGAAATGTGATCGATGCTCACACACACACATACCTCATTGCAATCGCTATTGTAATGGAGGTAGCAACTTTACATGTGCCCAAGAGACCAACAAAACTTTTCTTGTTCCTCTCTATTTAAATAAGAAGCCCACTTGTTAGTTTCTTCTTCTACCTAATGTGGGACTAAGACTCCAAGAGCCACACTCTCATCCCTCTCTCTCTCTCTCTCTCTCTCTCTCTCTCTCTCTCTCTCTCTCTCCCCTCACCTGGAAGAGACAAGGTATTCCAAGAGTCCCATATCAAGCAAATACTCAAAGAGTATAAGAGAGATTGTCTATAAAACCCAAACCAAGCATGATTTTTAGCCATATCATTCATGGCTCTCTCTCTCCCCTCACCTGGAAGAGACAAGGTATTCCAAGAGTCCCACATCAAGCAAATACTCAAAGAGTATAAGAGAGATTGTCTATAAAACCCAAACCAAGCATGACCTTAAGCCATATCATTCACGGCCTTTTTTATTAGGATTGAGCATGAAATACATGAAATGTGATCGATGCTCACACAAGTGGAGTTTGAATTTTTTGCATGTGGGAACAAGTGCGATCGGTTCTTTTGGACTGCCAAGAGCTGAACTGAATCAATCAGTTCGGAGTATGGTCCTTCTTTAGTGAAAAAAAAAAAACAAAAGAAGAAGGTGGAAGGCCGGTTTCGTTGGATAGGACCGGACCGGAACCGACGGTCGGGTCTGGTTCCCAATCCTAGGACCAAACGGTCTGGTCCTTGATTCCAAATTTTGGGAATCGGTTCTCTTGATTTGGTTCCCGTTTCACCTTGGAACCAGACTAGACTAGCAACTAATCACCCTTACTAGAGAGCCAATTGCTCCTAAGGTCGAGGCCAACGATGCAATCGATTGTGCTGGTCCTGATTTGCCTCTTGAGTAGCATCAAGACTAAGCTCTCTCCAACATGGCATGCTAGCTTAGCAAAGCGAGTGTGAAATTGGAACACTGCGATGAAAACGAGCCACGTAGAAAGCATGTGTGGCATTGAGGTTAACGTGATTATGTTGTTCCCTTCGTGCTTTTTTATTAGAGCGCATACGTTAGAGAGCAAGAAGAGATTGCAATGCCATTGCTTTTATACTAGGCAATTTTTGTGAATAGGAATTTTGACGCTCCTTAGCCGCACGTGCATACATGGTACCAACCATGATATCATATACTAAAGGATCTTATTATTAGGAGATGGGTTTATCAAGAGCATTCCTATGTTACTCTTGGGCTAATCACAAAATGCTCAACATATTGCCTCTCACTACCCTTTCTTAAATAAAAAATAAAAAATAAAATAATGTTGATATGTATAAGCATATTGAGGCATCATCATCGTTATTATTATTATTGCAAAAAGAGAAAGAAATGGTCACACATCCACAAGGTGGAAATTTCAAGTCAAATTCTCATGCCATGATTGATCGCTCATGTGCAATCATGATTGCATGGTTGGGCCATTAAAATGGCATCTCATTTACTTTTCCACAAATAGACCAAAATTGAGAGACCTGCACAAAGACTTTTACCACTATTAGATTGACAAACAAAAGTCATTATACAGTTTTTTTCAAAAAGCTAACAGCTTTACATATGATTGTCCTAGTCACGCATAATCCTTATTCAATACAATACTTATTTGATCTTTGTCTTATTTTCGATCTAGTTGGTAAATTTGAAATTGCTACACAAAACCACCAAGGTGTTGGAAAATTTTTGCCAAAAGTTTTCTCTTCTCCTTATGATCTTGAATTCAAGTTTTATTGGGAGCACCCTAGGAGTAAAATCTCAATCGTACCAAATCGATATTAGGAAGTGCATCCTCAAGATCATCTAGAAAAATGTGTATGATACTTCACTGCCAAATTACGAAAAATAAAAATAAGAAATAAAATGTTACATAGAAGTTGATTTTTCTTTTGTGGTTTGTCGGTTGAACTCAAAAGTCAAGTTGCAATGCCGAAACTTAGATTAAGAAGCTAGGTACGAAAATATTATTATACCCTACCTTTTGTTTTAACCCTTAGATATACGTGCACAACTAAGGTTCTAGCAAATCTTGTGCAAGATTATGTTGACAAGATATGCGTGACTTGCAAGTTGAAGGGGTCGTCTCAGATTCTCAACTTAGTGGAAGACTTGGGAGACAACTTTCGAGCCAAGGTAAGGTTGACGTCTTATGCTGAACGCGGACTCAATGATGAAATGCAATGTCGACTTCACTTACACGGCACGCATTCTGATCAATAGGTACATCAAGTGCCTCAAATTTTCCAAAGTATTTCCATGATTATTCCATTCATTTCTTTTAATATCATTAATCATTCTGATACACATTTTATTTTCTTAACCTTTCGTGGTTTCTTATGACGAAGGAATCAATTTGCAATCAAAGAGTGGAATCACTTATTTTACACATAGGATAAACAAATACCAAGTATCGAGGCATGATCCAATGAGATTAACTCAACAGTTAAAAATGAACATCTGGTATAAACAGTTTCCATCTTCGGGTTATCCACCTTAGTGTTGAATCATTTTATTACTTGGTCCATGCATGTGAGTTCCATGCATCTACGAGTTAATTATCTACGACGTACGTCATTGTCATGGAAAAGGGAGTACTAAGGCAATGCTAGTCAATTCATTCTTCTCTATAAGAATTAGTGAGTTGGACTGAGACTAAATTGAAAGACTAAAAACTAGTTCAAATCGTTTTAGTCCTCTTCGAACGGGCTTTATAGCTTAATGGCCGCAAAGAATCTCACAAGCCTAGTTGGCCGGTTGCTTTACCCCTACTTGGAATGGAACAACATTTGCAATTTGTTATTCATCCTATGTTCCAGATATTTTTAAAGGGGTTGGAGCACACTTATATCAGACAGACAATGTAGCTTGATTTGTTTTGTTTAATGTCGTTATGGTTTTCCTCGAAAGAAAGGGAGAAGAAAAGCTTCATCTCTTGTGTATAGGCATTCATCATTCTTTTTCATTTTTTTTCCTTTGTTAGATTGTTATCACTTCAAATGTTAATTTCTATGTAAGAATATTTTATTTCCGTTCTTCACTCCTATTGTATAACACACTAGCATTTTAGCCCGTGCAATGCTGTGATACTTGAAATAACATCTTTAAGAAGTCATGAATATTTACATATTTTAAGCATGGAAGTTTGTAAAGTATTGTCCAGTTGTAATGGCATTGTGGCACTCTACACCTTCCCATGAATAGCAATCTCCATGTGACCCCGATAGACCTCCGCATAAACACATTGAAAATCTGTTCTGTAGGTTCTGAAAATTGGTTGAATTCCATCGAGGCAGAGCTCTCATCCATATAACATGGTGGCTTAGCAAGTGAAGTATGAATCGAAATGAGAAGGATGAATGAGTAAGAAATGCATAGAGTAAAGACACCATGATCTCTATTTAAGTTACTAGAGTCAGTTAATATGGGAAAAGGCTAGGCTTGACTGTGATTTATATTCAGAGACAATTTGATAAAAGCCGTTTTTTGTCACATTGGCATTAAAGATTCTGTTACTAATGTAATTGCAGGATCTTGTTGAATATTGCACTTAGCATAAAAGAGAGATGTTCTTTTGGCAGTGTAAAATGGGAGGGGCTAAAAGTTTGGTTTTTGTGTGGAATAGTGTAATGTAGGTAGTGAAGGCAAAGTTAAAGCACGAGGCAATTCAAAATGCATTTGTTTATCTATTAATCATACTGAATTTATAATGCAATGTGTATTGAGTATATCTCTTATTGTCCTAGCTAAAATCGTTATGTCACTAGACGAGAGGAAAAGAACAACTAAGTTTAGAGTCCTTTCATTGCAAAATGTGTGGGGAGTAAAGCTACAATTTGATTTCTAATTACAGAGTGGGCTACCAATAGAGTTAGTATTCGACATACATAAATAGTTGACATTTCTAATTATGGTGCAATTCTATTATTTTTTAAGTTTTGGCAATGTGGATATACAACCAATACTCTCTAAAACTCAATTCATTTTGTGATTGTTCATTTTATGGTATCTCTAGCTTTTGAGGCTACATTGTTCATGTCATATGAATATGTTAATTTTTCTTTCCATACAGTCAACACGTCACTCTTTCAGCATATCTTATGCCAATTAGAATTTGATTTGTTGATAAGTTACCTCAAAATAAGAGAAATTATTTCACCTTCGAAATTAAGTGAGTGCTTACTTTAGAGATTTGTCTAGTCAAAGAAAAATTTATGTTCTATTTTTGCTTTGGTTTCCGTACTCTGTCTAGTGTCTCTCAACAATGGCAAATGAAAGTTCTAAAGGATAACAATTTTTTACCCTCTTTTAGTATGGAGTCTTGAAAATATTTACAAACTCAACATTTGTCATAAAATATGTATCCACCTTTTCTATTTTACTCCTCTTTTCCTCGTTGACCCATCATAGAGCAGTCAATATCTTCTCATTAGATCATCTACAATCATCGTTCCATACATCACATCAGTCTCGGTCTCATCCTAGATTGACATCACTATAGTTTTGTCTTGAATCCACTCATTACTAATCTTGTCTTTTTTGAAATTCTTGCTCGGAGCTGGACATTGTCTTCACTAACAGCATGTGCGCATTTTGGTACTTCACCTACCGGGTTAGCATCGCATGCATAGGTGAGATATTCACCATCAACTAGAAAATGAGGATTTCAAGGTTTGGCATTACTCAATTTGGTTACTTGTAGATATTATTGTTGGAGAAATCTTCTTGAAGTGTTTTGAAGCTGACAAAACGTTTCCATCAGTCTAGTACGAAGGTTTGCGGACTCGATATTTAAAGTCGAAGACCTCCGGACAGCAGACTCAAGACTCAAAGTCTATCCTCATTGATAGTCTCTAATCCGTTGAAGAAAGGTTATCCATAACTGGATATTTCGTTAAGGATTCAACCTTATCAAGCGGAGAAGATCTCGTGGCTGGAAAAGACTTAACGGAATCCTTTGATTGATCGAGATTGATTCGATGATTGAAGATTCGATGATTGCCTAAATATTATTGGAAGGTTCTACTTATGGAAACCGAGATCCTGATTGTATGGGCGAACAGGATTGATGGGCTATCGACACGTTTCTTTAATAGCTCAAACAATATTCCTAATTGATTCCGTCCAACGGGTAGATTGGAGGAATTCCTTTGGTAAGTGCCAACGGGTATGATGGCATAAAGGAGTATATAAGGAAGACGTTCTTAGTTGTTCGAAGTGTGCGCGATAGAAGAATTCCAAAGTCGAAGCTCCTTGTTGTTTAGACAAATCACTTTGAGCGAAATACTTGTATACAAAAGAGAGTCTATATTTGTGAAAAACCTTGAGGAGGTGTGGTAGAACATCTACACCTTTGTGGAATCAAGGCAAAGCTGTGCTGTAACTTCTCTTTTGATCATAGTGAAATCCAGCCGGTGGGCTGTCAGTGCGGAAGAGTGGACGTAGGCTTGGAATAAGCCGAACCACTATAAACCCTGTGTTCAATTTTCTCTTCCTTACTTTCTCTTTACTTTAATCGTATTTCATTTTGTTAATCATAGTAAAGAATTTCCTTTTATTGTTTGCCAAGAATTGCTTTCGTATCTCGATAAATTGTTTGTGCACCTATTCACCCCCTCTAGGTGCTTATACTAGCTATCTCAATTGGTATCAGAGCTCGTGTGCTCACTTTGTTTAAAGTGTTTCACTTTAGAGTAAAAGATCCATGGCTAGTATGTTGGCTCCAGGGCTGGTAGAAGGGCAAAGCAACACGAGACCACCTTACTTTGATGGAAAGGACTACAACATATGGAAAACAAGATGAAGGCGTTCTTAAGATCAAAGGATCCTCGGAATGGGACGTTGTAGAAAAAGGAATCATTCCCAAAGCTGCTCCTATCTCGAAAGAGGAAAAGACACCGTTGAGTCTAGCGAAATGACTTAGGAAGAGATAATCAAGAGACAAGCTTTTGATGCAAAAGAAATTTATTCTTTATATTGTGCTTTATCACCTACTGAAGATAACAGAATATCTTCTTGTGATACAGCTAAAGAAGTTTGGGATAGATTACACATTACTTATGAAGGAACCAATCGAGTGAAAAGAGACAAGAATCAACATTCTTCTTGGTCAATACGAAGCCTTCGAGAATGAAACTAGGAGAATCTATAAGCGACATGTTTAGTCGTTTTACAGAAATCGTGAATGGTCTTGAAAATCAAGGCCAACCAATTTCTGATCCCATGAAAGTAAACAAGTTGTTGCGTGGACTCTCCAAGGATTGGAATCACATAAAGACCTCAATCAGAGAGACCCAAAGAATCATGCCACTGTCTGTCGATGAGTTGGTTGGGACTCTTCAATCTTATGAAGTGGAACGAATCAATGAAGACGAAGACCCTAAAGGTAAGAAATCTATTGCATTAAAATCTAATGATGATTCGATGTAATAGATTCGAAGACGACATGGATGATGAAGAACTTGCTCTCATGATAAGAAGATTCGAGAAAGCTAAACAAAAAAGGAAGAAGATTCAATTCAAGAAACAAAGTTTTCAGAAGCAACAGACCAAGTCTGCTGAAGATGATGAATCAAACAAAGATGTAGTCGTACGCTTTGAATGCAAGAAAAAGGGACACATCATACCCAACTGTCCTCTTCTGAAAAGAAGAAAGGAAAAACTGAAAAATATCGAAAAACTCTTAAAGCTGAAACCTGGAGTGATACAGAGTGCGAAGAAAGTGATGATGATTATGCCAACATATGTCTTATGGCACAATCGGATTCAGAATCAAACTCCGAGACTGATTCAGATTCGAAAGTGAATTCGAGGTAAGTAACTTCAAAATCCTATTAAAGTTTCAAAATACATTGATGAATTATGTTTTAGTCTTAAGACTTCTCTTAAAAGAATTTCCGAACTCAAAAAAGAAAATTCTGCTTTAAAACAACATGAGAATGCTTTGGAGGAAAAAGTGAAATGCTTAGACCAGAACGTTTCTTCTCTCAAAGAAAGTGAAAATAATCTTTTAAAAGAAAATGCATTCTTAAAAAGGATATTTCAAATATTTCCAAAAGATTTTCTCTAGGTTATGAAAACTGGAGAAAATACTTTCTATTCAAAGACCTTATTTCAATAAATCTGGTTTGGGAATGACTGCTGAAACCATTCTTTTAATTGATTTTCCTAAAGTAAAGGAAAGAATTAAGCAAAGACCCACAAGAGATGCCTACAAAAATCATTTTGAAAGGAACTTTGTAAAACCAGTAGGTTGCAATGCTCTTAGGATGTTCAAAATGCAATAATGCAGATCATTTTGAGAAAGAATGTCCTATGGTTTTGAGACCTGTCAATAAAGTCTGGGCAAAAACCGTATATCAGACTAACTCAAAAGGACCCAAGAAAATATGGGTACGAAAGAAAGTTTGAGTTTCTTTGTTAATGCAGGTCACTATCAAGAAAAAAGTGAAATGGTATCTGCATAGTGGATGCTCGAGACACATGACAGGGGATTCAAATTACTTCATAAAGCTCGCTCAAATGAATGGTGGAAAAGTCTCATTTGGATGAAACAACAAAGGAAAAATAGTGGGATTTAGAACTGTAAAGATTGGGAACCTCACAATAAGCAATGTTTCTTTAGTTGAAGGGCTTAATTACAATCTACTCAATATCAATCAGCTTTGTGATGCCGGTTAATCAACTTTCAAGAGGATACTTGCTCAGGAACCAGTAAAGACTCTACTCAGTCATTCATGGGTCGAAGACGTGGAAATATCTACCTCTTGGACGTAAAACCAGATGAATCGCAATGTCTAATCTCAATCCAAGACGAAGCGATCCTATGGCACAAAAAACTTGGGCATATCAACATGAAGCAGATAGCCAAAATCTCAGCAAAGAAGCTTCTTCGTGGTCTACCCAATTTATCCTACCAAAAGTCTGATCTATGTACACCATGTATATTGGGAAAACAGGTAAGAAATTCCTTTAAACCAATAAATCAAGTTTCCACTAAACGTGTACTGCAGCTCTTGCATATGGATCTCTTCGGACCAACAAGAACGCAGAGCATTGGAGGTAAGAAATACTGCCTAGTAATTGTGGATGATTACTCATGGTTTACTTGGGTATATTTCTTGACAAGTAAGTCTAAAACCTTCTCTTACTTTGAAAAATTTGCTAAGAAGGTTCAAAATGAAAAAGGGTATGTCATTTCAAGTATAAAAACAGACCATGGAGGTGAATTTGAAAATCAAGACTTTGCAAAATTTTGTAATGAATCTGGTTTTCAACATTTGTTCTCTTCTCCATATACTCCGAGCAAAATGGAATCGTGGAAAGAAAGAATAGATCTCTTCAAGAAATGGCTAGAACTCTTTTAATTGAAAGCAATATCTCTTTACGTTTTTGGGCTGAAGCAGTTTCAACATCATGTTTTATTATCAATAGAGTTTTTCTAAGGCCTATTCTAGAAAAAAACCCCTTATGAATTATTTAAAGAAAAGAAGCCAATTGTTTCATATTTTCATGTATTCGGATGCAAATGTTTCATATTGAAAAATGCAAATGATCGAGTTGGTAAGTTTGAAGAAAAGTCAGATGAAGGCATCTTCCTTGGATATTCAACCTCAAGCAAAGCGTACAGAGTCTACAACAAGAAGACTCAAACTGTGGAAGAATCAATGAATGTCAAATTTCAAGATTCTATTCAAAATGTATCATTCAGACTCATCTCGAAGAGCTGAATCACTCTACAAAGTCTAAATCTCAAGAAGCAGTTCAAACTTTGAAGGATCAGCAACAAGTGACTGTTGAAGATTCAAGTGAAGGAAGTGATCATCAATCTGATATAATAACTAGAAACGGAAACATAAGTCCAGTCATCCCAAAGATCTTATTATTGGTGACATTATGAAGGAATTCGCACAAGATCCAAAAGGCGAGAAGAGTCTAGTCTTTGTGGCACTTATTTCTGAAATAGAACACATGAGCATAGAAGAAGCTTTATCCGATGAAAGCTGGATTGAAGCTATGCAAGAAGAACTCAGACAATTCAAAATTAATGATGTCCGGGAATTAACTCCAAAACCAAAAGGCAAATCAATTATTGGAGCTAAATGGGTTTTCAGGAAACAAGATGGACGAAAAGGTAAAGTCGTAAGAAACAAGGCTAGACTCGTGGCCAAGGGATACACACAAGAAGAAGGGATCGACTATGACGAGACTTATGCACCGGTAGCAAGGTTAGAAGCAATTCGTTTATTACTTGCATTTGCTTGTCATAAAAATTTCAGGTTATTCCAAATGGATGTCAAAAGTGCTTTCCTAAATGGATTCATCCATGAGGAAGTCTATGTGGAACAACCACCGGGTTTGAAGACCCAAAGAAACCAGACTCAATATTAGACTCAAAAAGGCCTTATATGGCTTAAAGCAAGCACCTCGAGCTTGGTATGACGGATTAAGTAAGTTTTTAATTCAAAATGGATTTTGTCAAAGGTAAAGTAGACACTACTCTTTTTATTAAAAGAGAAAGTAAAAATTTTCTGCTTGTTCAAATATATGTTGATGATATTATTTTTGGATCCTCTAATGAAAGTCTATGCAAGAAATTTTCTAAGACTATGCGGGAAGAATTTGAAATGAGCATGATGGGAGAATTAACCTTCTTTCTTGGACTTCAAATAAAACAATTGGAGGAAGGAACTTTCATTCGTCAAGAAAAGTATGCAAATGATCTTGTCAAAAAGTTCGGTTTGGAAAATTGCAAAAAGGCTGACATACCAATGTCAAGTTCCTTGAAGATAGACAAAGATGAAGAAGGAAAAAGTTGATCAAAAGCTGTACATGAGTATCATCGGATCTCTTCTTTATCTTACTTGCTTCTAGACTTGACATTTTGTTTAGTATTTGCATTTGTGCCAGATTTCAATCAGACCCAAAAGAATCTCATTTGAATGTAGCAAAGCATATTATTAAATATGTTTCATCAACTTCAAGCTTGGTCTTTGGTATCCTAAAAGGGAGACTTTAATCTTTGGGATATTCGAGACGTAGACCTGGATGGATGCGAGTTGATAGAAAAAGCACTCGGGAACTTCAATTACTTGGAAGCAAGGATAGTATCTTGGTTTTCAAGAAACAAAGCACGTGGCTCTTTCAATAACAGAAGCGAGTACATAGCTCTTGGAAGTTGTTGTTCACAAATTTTGTGGATAAAACAACAGCTAAGAGACTTTGGAATTGAAGACTCATGCACAGAGATTAATTGCGACAACACCAGCGCTATCAACCTCACCAAAAATCCAATTCTCCACTCAAGAGCAAAGTATATAGAGATTCGACATCACTTTATTAGAGACCATGTTCAAAATGGAGATGTTTCAATTCAATTTGTTGACTCAAAGAACCAACTAGCGGATATATTCACAAAGCCTTTGGAGAAAAATCAATTTGAATCTATCCGTTCCAGTCTCAACATTTTGAGGTATGAGGAAATCAAAGTCTAAAGACTTTCGGACTCGGACATACAAGACTTTAACTATAAGTTAGTCTTGGTACGACCGTCAGACTGTAAGTGTTTCTCTAATCTTATCTTAAAGAGGTACGATCGTCAAACTGTGTTTAAATTGTTGCTATATTTAATCGACGTAATTATTGCATCGTTTCATTTTCAAAAAGGAAGTTATTTTTTAAATGACTATTTTCACGGAAAAAGACAGTTATTTTAAAAAGGCATCTTTTCACCTTCCTTTGTGACGGTTCGTTTATCTCTCTTTTTATCCGATCGTGCACTGTTGATTCCTCTTCACTCTACTCTAAAAAAAAAAAAAATCCTAGAAAGCATCGATCCTCCATTCCGTTTGTCTTCTTTGTTTAATCTTCAAAAAGTTGTCATCTTTCTTGGGAAAGTCAAGCAAGGAATCTTCCAAAAGCGAGAAAGATGTCATCTTCAAGAAAGTCTTGAGAATCGCAAAGCGGGGGACCACGGCGAATGAGTGAGGGGCCTACGTACTTCGATCTTACCGAAGAAGAAGTGTCTATAGAATAGCAACCGAGCCCACAACATTCTCAGCAGCGTCATTCTCCTCCATCTAGTCCTCAAGGCGTTGATCATCAACAACAGGAAGAAATCATCGAGGATGCAGACCCTGTAAGAGTTCAAAAGCCCGCTTATATTTACAAGCTATATCGTGCCTTAAAAGGAATTCGTACTCCTTTGAACTATGTTGATGATTTTCTTAAAGACAAAGGATATGGGAACGAATATACTTTTCTGCGAAAAATGGAAAGTTTGGGAATTGCTCGTAAAGGGATGGCCGAGGAAGCCCTTGCGAATATTCCCAAGTGATCCTCGTGACTTGGGACCGAATCCTGTAGATGGGAATGATGATGACAAATTGTACAACCAATTTCAACCAAAAATGGGTATTGCGGTTGAAAATCAAGGAAAAAGGGGAGATTTGTTCAGATCAAAGGAACAAAAGGACTGTACTCGAAATTGCTGAAGCGTGGGGTAATAAACCCTAGGAGTGTGGATTTTGACTTTCTGGATGCTGTGAATGTGAACTTAAGGGAGAAGTTCGGTTATCTTCAACTTGAGAAGTTTTGCTCCGATACTATAGAGGCCTATCCTCAACTAACCGCATATTTCTATTCAAATCTTAGCTTTTTGGATGCGAATAGATTTTCTTTCAGTGTCAAAGAACAAGATTATGTTGTGGACATGAATATGCTAGCAGATGTGTTAGGAGTTGAAAGAGGAAGATATCAACCAATCAAAGTTTCCATTGCTCGGGCCACTTGGAACCGGTGAAGGACAGGAGAACAGAGAGGAGAAGATCACCTACTTAAGGATGAGTGCATTCAACATCTTGCTTTCACAAGATTGTGATCAATTGCCTCCGACCGAAATCAACTTCCAAAACTGATGTTTCAAGTTTAGAGGCAAAGCTGATGTATGCCATCCTCTTTGGGAAAAAGTTTTCTCTCCTCACACTTTGTTATGTTTCACATGTATAGAGCAATGATGAAGGATAGAGGTCAACTCCCTTACCCAAGCCTTGTTATGAAGTTATTTAGACATCTGAATATTCAGCCTCCACAAATCTTTTGTGTTCGATCATGCGATCATATGGTGGTAGGACTGAAAATGGTGACCAAAATGCGTCTGAAGGAACTGAGAAAGGAGTTGGAAAAATTCAAGGAGAAGACTCTTGCCAAAACTCATCAAATCTCTTCTGCAGCAAAAAGAAAAAGAAAGGAGCCCATGGTTGCTCCATCCAAAAGAAGAAGAGCTCTCCTCGTTGAGGATGAAGATGATGAGGAAGACATCACCATTCTGCAATGGCTTTGAAGAATTTAAGCCGTCTGTTCCACAGAACAAAGAATCGGAACAAATGACGAAAGAAGACGCAGAGGAGAAGGAGAGAGGAGAAGGAAGAAGAAGAAAGAGAAGCTGAAAAAGAAGTAGATGAGAAAAGACATGAAGAAGAAAGAAAAGAAGAAGGAGAACCCGAGGAACACTCTTCTCCACTTGTAGGCATGGAAAACAGGGGGAGATCAAGAGAAAGGGGGAAGTCTTCATATCCCGATGCAAGTGAAGGAGTCGGCCGCTCACCCGGACCCGAGAGGATGTTTATGCCTCTCGGTTTCCAAAAGAAGGTCATGAAGTTTCATCCCCAAATCTGCGAGATTATGCTGATCTACCATATGCATTTACTCCATCGTAACGGGCCGAAGCAAGTACTCGAACGATAATGCAGCAGATTTTGCAGAATCATGGATATTCTCTTGGAGATGAAAGGTCAAATTTATGCCTTGGGATGCGAGGTTCAAAACTTGCAGAATGCGGGTCAAGTTTCTTCATGTTCATTAAATGATAAGATCCAAGCCCTCTCTGTTCAGATTCAGGCCAATGCCAAGGGTGAGGAGATTGCACATCTGAAGGAAGACTTGAAAAGGCTGGAAGGCATCGTTCAGTCCATGGGAGATTTCCAGCTTGTTCGCATTCCCAAGCAATCTTGACTTCATTCGATTTTCATCTCAACCTTTTTAATGCTGGCAAAAAGGGGGAGAGATGCAAGATTTGAACAAACTTTCAATCATTAAACTTTTAATCGTGTGGTTTGTTTGTTGGATTTTGTTGGATTGATCTGTTTGTCTTTGTTTTTGTGTCTGGATGAGAACTGAACTAGACTTGGACTTGACTGCTTTTATTAACTACTATTGGTATCTTATGGATGGCTTGATCGCATACTAGACTAACCTATTTTCTGTGGTTGCAGATTCTAGTGTTATTCATTTAGCCATTTATCTTATAAGATATGCATATGTGTTTGAGAAATGTTTTGCAGGTCAAAGTTGTCCAAATCTGCAGGAAAGTTTTGTCACCATCAAAAATGGGGAGATTGTTGGAGAAATCTTCTTGAAGTGTTTTGAAGCTGACAAAACGTTTCCATCAGTCTAGTTTGAAGGTTTGCAGACTCGATATTTAAAGTCGAACACCTCCGGACAGCCGAGACTCAAGACTCAAAGTCTATCCTCATTGATAGTCTCTAATCCGTTGAAGAAAGGTTATCCGTAACTGGATATTTCGTTAAGGATTCAACCTTATCAAGCGGAGAAGATCTCGTGGCTGGAAAAGACTTAACGGAATCCTTTGATTGATCGAAGATTGCTCGATGATTGAAGATTCGATGATTGCCTAAATATTCTTGGAAGGTTCTACTTATGGATTCAAATCGAGATCGTGGCTGGAAAAGATGTAATGGAATCCTTTGTATGGGCGATGATTGAAAATGATTGCCTAAATATTCTTGGAAGGTTCTACTTATGGAAACCGAGATCCGATTGTTGATGGGCTATCGACACGTTCCTTTAATAGCTCGAACAATCTTCCTAATTGATTCCGTCCAACGGGTAGATTGGAGGAATTCCTTTGGTAAGTGCCAACGGGTATGATGGCATAAAGGAGTATATAAGGAAGACGTTCTCAGTTGTTCGAGGGGTGCGCGATAGAAGAATTCCAAAGTCTGAAGCTCCTTGTTGTTTAGACAAATCCTTTGAGCGAAATACTTGTATACAAAAGAGAGTCTATATTTGTGAAAAACCTTGAGGAGGTGTGGTAGAACATCTACACTATTTCGTTTTGTGGAATCAATGCAAAGCTGTGCTGTAACTTTTCTTTTGTTCATAGTGAAATCCAGCCAGTGGGCTGTCAGTGCGGAAGAGTGGACGTAGGCTTGGAATAAGCCGAACCACTATAAACCCTGTGTTCAATTTTCTCTTCCTTACTCTCTTTACTTTAATTGTACTTCATTTTCGTTAATCATAGTAAATGGTTTTTGTCCTATCTATTTAAGTTATGGTGCTTCGTTTGCCAAGAATCGCTTCCGTATCTCGATAAATTGTTTGTGCACCTATTCACCCCCTCTAGGTGAATTTTTTTTTTACCAAAATTAAAAAAAAAAAAGAGCACAGGGGATCCATGGTTCGAATCTTGACCTTAAGACAAAGTGAGGAAAAAGTAACTCGTATGAATATCATTGACCCTTGTCCTATTACTTCTTTTGAAAACCGCAGATCCATCTAGAAAAAATGTGGACTTAACAACAGAATCCTCAATCTTGATAAACTTGTCCATAATCAAAGTCGACAGGTATGAACCCTAATGTCAAATCTCGATGCGCCCTATTAGTAAATGCCATTAATGATCAATCTATTGAATTATTTCCTAAGAGAATTGGGAGCAAGTCTCTCTCAAGTTTGATTTTATTTATTCTGTGCAAAGATGTGAAACGAATATAATATGACCGGAAATTAATGGTCAAGCCCGGTGGTAGAATTCGAGCTCTGATTTCCACTCTATCTGCCCAATTTTTCTTTCAACATATGCCCAAATATATTTTATTGTTGCCTATATATGACTTTATAAAGTTTTTCCAACATATGTCCAAATTCCATCTTTTTGTCACCATGCTTGATTTGTTCAACAATAGTCTAAACGGCACGCTTCTTCATGTTTAGCAAATACCGAGTCTATGCTAGATTTGAATCCTGGGAAAAATGAGCTTCAGGGCATATTTTTTCATAGTTATACAGATAGTTCTGCATTGAGAATGGTAGACCATAGGAAGAATTGATTGCAAAGGGTCTGTTCCTAGATCTTTGGTCATTTGTAGAGTGCTAGGATAGTGAATCTTGGTAACAATAAAATGGTGATCACTTACCCTTTTGGCTATCAAATTTGACTAAGCTAAAATTTACTGACTTGCATTCTAGTAAGTTCCATGGTCTGATAGGAACTAATTATCAGGGCCAATTTAACTTCACGAATTTGCAAATCGCAGACCTTTCCAACAATGGTTTCAATGGCGAGCTATCATCCAAGTTGTTACTGATGAATTTATTGTTGATCAATATGAGTTCATGGATATTCAGCAAGAAATTTCTTCCCTGGATTGGGAAAGGGTGACATGTGTAATGAAACTTATGAATAATGGGACGGAAAGGGAATACTCGAAAATTCAATACGCCCTTACGGAAATTGATCTATCCAATAAGAAGTTCGAGAAATGGATACCCACATAAATTTGGTATTTGAAGCCACTTCATTCATATGCTTATCCTTTCAAACAAAAATTTTCACTGGTCCGATCCCACCTTCCTTCGCAGAGCTAATGACTATGCTGGAATCTCCACACCTTTCTTAAAACATGCTCTCCGGAAAGATCCCTCAACAACTAGCTCGGCTTCCGTTTCTTTTTGTTTGGGTAAGTAACTTAGCTTGCATTCCTTAAAACAAAGCAAAGTGGAAGAGCACATCCATTGCAAGCCGTAGTATCAAATCAGAGAAAGAATGGCAGCAAAGCCTAGAAGAAAACATACCACTAAGGCTTAATAAAGGGAAAAAAACAAGACATCAGAGAACAAACAGAGAGCAACAATAAACTACAAAGTTCAAGAATCATTCGTTATAATAAGTCTCGAGTTTAAGCCTATAATTATAGAAAAGTCCAAAAGTTGGATTTTGTGGACGTCCAGTTTTGCGCTTTAGAAATCAAGATTTCCTACTCAGTGATATCAAATTGGAGTGACGCAAGAAAGAAAAATACCACTTGCCTATTTTGACTCGGCGTAGACTTTTTTGACTAACTGCACTTTCTCAGCCAGTGGATATAATTTATATATCTATATATATTATATAGAATTAATATCACGAAAAATCTTAAATTGTTATATTTGTAACAAATTTATCATAAACTAATTTTTTGATCATAAAAAATCTCAAAACTAGTACATTTGTAATAAATTTATTCTCCATTAGTTCCTGTTAAATTGGATTAATACCACAAAAATCACAAACTGGTAAAACCTCAAATTGATACACTCATTAACTGTCACGTGTCATTAAACTCGGCAATTTGACAGTAAAATTTAACGGAAATTAATGGAGGATAAATTTATCACAGACATATTTGTTTGAGGTTTTTGGTAGTCAAAAAATCAATTTAAGGTAAATTTGTTTCATGTGTACTGGTTTAGAGTTTTTCATAGTATTATATATAATGCTTTGCTTTAAGCTGTGGTTTTGTTAATAAATAGAAAGGGCACAAACACAAGCCACCATTGATGTGTGCGTAGAGGGCGCTTAAATTATAACTCTAGATATTGAGAACTGGGAGAAAAGCACTTAACAATCTTAAATTATTAGATATTTGATTTTCTACGGGGGTGAATAGTATTTTTAAAGCGAGTATGGCAATCACATTTATCATGTTTAGATGATTTGATGAATTGTTGAAAAAACATGGTAAAGAATTTTCATTACATCGTGGAAGATCTTATGATATCCATATGTAAATAAACTTAGACATGTGCGGATAGACTTCTTTTCAAGGAATTTTTTTTTTATTAGCAGTTTATATTCTTTCTGGTTTAACTTTTATTCGTACTATTAAAAATGATGAGTTTTAGGATACTAACACAAATAGCCCATAAAGTTCAGTCCGACGTGCAATTTCATGTTTGAACTCTTTTAATTCTTTCAATGTGGTTTTTGAATTATTAGAAGATGTTATGTAAATTTTTATTTGATCAAAAAACGAATCAAACATTATTTGATGACATGAAATATGATATGTAACATAGGTCTTTAAAATGATGAGTTGGCACGCTACAAGAACATGTAATTATGAGTTTCATTTTTTAATCCATTTACTTTTATTCTTTATTTGGGAAAAAAATATAGGGAATCAAATGAACCTCTTCCTTGACATAAACGTTTCATCTTCTTCCTCGTAATCAAACTTCTGGCGCAATGTGCTTGGAGCCTCATCAACAGAAATGGTTTGATGGGTTGAGGTTGATGCCAGTGACGTTGTAGCTCTTGGAGTCGTGGAGAGTGCACCACCTAAATATGTGCATGTAGGTGAAGACGTTGAATTTGACCAAATTGAATATGAGGTTACACGAGCCGGAGAATTCTACCTTGTTAAGGCACTTCAGATCGAAGAGTTCTCCAAAGAGAGAAAGGGATTGATGGTTATGAGCTTGCTCATACCACCATGCTCATATTTGTCGTAAAGGAGCTGGCATTGTGGGTGTAGAGATCACATTGTGGTCTTAAAAAGGCGAAATTGGAATGGAAAAACAATTGGTAAGTTATTTAAGGAGCAATGTGAATTATCATTTTGGTTTTTACTTTGATGAAAGCAATGTTCCACTGCTAGAACTGCTGAATAGTCAGAGGATCAGGATCTTCAATCTATCTAGTGTGATGGGTATGAAATTACTGGTGTTTTAGAATGAAAATTCTTTCACTTTTTCTTCTTGTCCTTTTACAACTTTTCGAGGGACTAGAGACCCTATAATTAAAGAGTTGATGAGAGCATCATAAAGGCTGAGGAAGGAAGAAAAGTAATTGGCGTATTTTAGAGTACCTCAAGTTTGAGTTGTCTTGAAATAAATATCTTATGTTGATCATCTTTCCCTATATAATGTGAATACTTGATATGTAGAAAATTCAGGCACAACTTTTTTTCTTGTCCACCATTCAAACTTAGCATGTTAAAGGCCACATCAATGGGTTCTGCTTCATCAATTAATTAAAGGATGATATTGAACATCTTCTTATAGTCTAGTGTCATGGGTCGGTTGATTTCAATCGATCAAATACCGTGCAGCCTTAGGATTTGTGATCCCAAGTCAGCCTTCTCACGCACACGCACAACACAAAGGTCGGCCGCACAAACGAGCAAGTGTTTTTCACTGTGAGTGAGCTGAATACAATGAGGAGGAGGGATCCCTATTTATATAAGTTCGATTAAATCTCAGCCACTGATCATCCCTCCAATCCAACAGTGGTATTCAAACTACACAATAGGCCACTCAATGGCCATAGCCCTTGGGAAAGCCCATGGGCGTGTGTCAGAAGCAAGATTAGGGCAGCAGGGCTGCCTGACACTAGAGCAAGTGAGCAGTTGCAGGTTGCATGTAGGCTGGCCGAACATTACTCATCAGTCGTGCACGGGCTGGTCGTGCATTGATCGTGGATCGGTCGTGGGCCATTCATGGGCAGGCCTTCGTGTGTGACACGACCCGAACGGTCTTGGGACATGCTTCGTCCGTGGGCCATGTCATTCTCCCCCACCTAATCAGGCGACGCCCTCGTCACGTCTGTGGCATGGAAGGCATTGATGTGTTTCTTGAACTGCCACAAGCCCTCGGAGGGTTCCTAACTCGCTTCACTCTCGGGAAGGCCCTTCCATCGGATGAGGTACTCCTTCCTTGGTACACAATATCTCTTTTGTATGATCCGGTCCACCATGATGCACTCAACATCCCGATCATAAGAGGTTTTCGCTCTAAGGGGAGCTCATTGTGATTCGCCTCGATCCGAATCGTCCTCATATGCACTGAAAGATTTCAGCATACTCACATGGAACACGGGGTATACCTTGAGGTTGGCTAGCAAGTTCAGCTTGTATGCTACCTTCCTAATCCGCTGCAACACTCTGAAGGGGCCTTCATAGCGACTGATCAACCCTTTGTGCACGTCCCGGTACCGAAGGACCAGGTGTAGCTTGGCCAACACCGAGTCCCTAACCTGAAATTCCACATGCCGTCACTTTTTGTTGGCCTACTTCTTCATGCGCTTCATAGCCCTATTTAGGCACGCCCGCGCTAAGTCTGCATGCTCATCCCATTCCTTAGCGAACTTGTATGCGGAGGGGCTGCTTCCTTGATATCTCGAGGCAATCGTGCTCGATGTGAGCAGTTGTTGCCCGATCACAATCTCCAATAGATTCTGGTTCGTGGACTCACTCTGTTGTAAGTTGTATGAGAATTGGTCCACGTCGATCAGCCGTGCCCATTTCACTTGCGTGTTGCTCTCATAGTGCCGGAGGTAAATTTCTAGGAGTTCATTCACCCGCTTTGTCTGTCCGTCAATTTGGGGATGCATGCTCATGGAGAAGTTTATGTTCGTCCCCAACAACTTGAAGAGCTTGGTCCAAAACCGCCTGGTGAATCGAGGATCACGATCGCTCATGATCGTGTGTGGGATGCCCCAATATTTGACAACATGCTTGAGAAATAGCTTGGCTGCTTCCTCGGCTAGGCAATCCTTTTGTGGCTGGCATGAATGTCGCATACTTAGAGAAGCGATCCACCACAACCATGAGGGTCCGATATCCTTTGGACTTCGGCAAGTTCACAATGAAATCCATTGAGATGCTCTCCCATGGACATTCCGGGATAGGCAACAATTCAAGGAGCCTCGCCGGTAACCGTTGCTCTATCTTGTCTTGTTGGCACACAAGACATGTCCGCACATAGGCTTCAATGTTGTCCCGCATATGCGGCCAATAGTATTGATCCTCGACAAGTGCCATGATACGGTGGATTCCTGGATGACCCACCCATTTAGAATTGTGGTACTCGTGTAGGACTTCGTTCTAGAGTTTCCTGTGGAGCGGCACATAGAGTTGACGTCCTTTGGTGTAGAGGAGGTCATCCTCGTACCAGAAGCGTATTGTCTTGCCTTCTTGTGAGTATTGAAGGAGGGCTTGGGTTGTTTGATCGTGCTTCAGCCCTTCCTTGATACGGTCAATCCATGGACAATCGGCTTGACTCATCACGTTGGCCAGCTCCATCTTCCTACTTAAAGCGTCGACCACATAATTGGATTTTCAAGGCTTGTATTCCAACACATAATCAAACTTAGCCAGGAAGTCTTGCCATTGATCTTGCTTCGGGCCGAGCTTCTTCTAGGTTTGGAAGTAGCTCGTGGCCATGTTGTCGATCCTCACAATGAACTGCGATCCCAAGAGATAGTGCCTCCACGTACGAAGGCAATACACCACCGCGGTCATTTCCTTCTCTTGGACCATGTATCGTTGCTCAGTATTGTTCAATTTTCGCGACTTGAAGGCAACCGGGTGCCCTTCCTGCATTAAGACACCACCGATAGCAAAATCAGAGGCATTAGTTTCTACCTCGTATAGCTTGGTGTAGTTAGGCACCACGAGCACTGGCTCTTCGGTCATGGCCCACTTTAACCGATCGAACGCCTCTTAACACTGATTCATCCACTCTCATGGCCTTTCTTTCTTCAGCATATCCGTGAGTGGCATGGTGAAGTTCGAATATCCCTAAATGAAGCGTCAATAGTAATTCGTGAGACCAAAGAAGGATCTTAACTCCGTCACCTTGGTCGGTGGTTCCCATTCAATGATGGCATGAATCTTGGCTGCATCCATCTGCACTTATCCGCCCCCGACAATGTGCCCAAGGAAAGGGACTTCCTTTTGTGCAAAAGCGCATTTCTCACGCTTCATGTACAAGTCATTTTCTCGTAAGAGTTGGAAGACTCGTCTCAAATGCTCAATGTGTTCCTCGAGTGTCCGACTATATACAATGATGTCATCAAGGTAAACCACAACGAATCGATCTATTCATGAGAGTGTAGAATGTAGCCGGTGCACTGGTCAAGCCGAAAGGCATGATGAGGAACTCGTATGATCCATAGTAGGTCACGCACGCGGTCTTCAGTTCATCCCCTTCGACAATCCGAACTTGGTAGTATCCCGATCGAAGATCAAGCTTGGAGAACCATCATGCTTCCCCAAGCTAATCGAACAAGTCTACAATGAGAGGGATCAGGTACTTGTTCTTGACGGTGAACTTGTTCAATGCTTAGTAGTCTATGCACATGTGGAGGGATCCATCATGTTTCTTTCTGAATAAGACCGAGGCACCGAATGAGGCTTTGGATGGTCGAATGTACCTTGCGTCAAGCAGCTCTTTGAGCTGTTTCCTTAGTTTCTCCAACTCGGGTGGGGCTATGCAATAAGGTGCCATGGCGGGTGGTTGAGCTTTGGGCACAAGCTCG
The DNA here is from genome assembly GCA_014182385.1 of Eucalyptus viminalis. Classification (NCBI taxonomy): domain Eukaryota; kingdom Viridiplantae; phylum Streptophyta; class Magnoliopsida; order Myrtales; family Myrtaceae; genus Eucalyptus; species Eucalyptus viminalis. Next base: position 11,343,863 of record CM024530.1, on the reverse strand, counting down.
ATCTGATGGTCCACTTCTCTCCAAGAAGGCAGCTTATTGGGCAGCTCAGGCGGCATCACATCTTGGAAGGCATCGATGACTTGGGCCACCTCTCCCGGTACCTCACTTTCTTCCACGCCCTCTTCCTTAAATGCTGCCAAGAAGGTCACCTCACCCTTCCGTAACCCCTTTGTCAGCTACATCTTTCTATCACGTCCCGACTCACGGTAGATCGAGACCATGCATTGGCATCGCTTATCTAGGATGCAAATACAATTCGCGAAGGGCATAACACCCACATTGATCCGATCGAGGAATCCTAAACTGAGTATGAAGTCATAGTCATCAAGGAGGATTATCTCAATATCCTCTTTGCTGGTCCATGGACCAAGGTGCAACTCCACGTCCCTAGCCATGCTGCTGGTCGGGACTTCCTAGGAGTTCATCGTTTTAAGCCAACTGACATCACTCGTCTTGACCGGAAGATTCAGCTTCTTCATGGCCTCGTTGGATATGAAGAGGTCAGATGCTCCGGTATCCACGAGTGCACTCATCGTGGTACCATCAATCTTCACATCCACGACATCATCCCTTGAGGTTCCTTGGCCTTAATCGACCTAAGGATCCGCAACGATCCCAACTGTGCCTCCTCTTGCGGTACATCCTCTTTGCACAAGGCCGCCATCTTCCCTCTTTTCAGACAATCTTGGGCCATATGGGGACCATCGCAAAAGAAGCACTTGTAGGTGCGTACCTTGCAATGGTATCCTCCATTACTCGACTCGGGTTGAATCCTAGGAGGGAAAGATGATGGTTTGCCTCCATTCAGATGGTTGTACCGACTCCGATCTCCCTCATCATTGGCCTTTTCTCTCGGTTGAGGGTCTAGCTTAGCCGAGGATGATGGTTTGTATTCCACGAGAGACTTGACCACGGAAGTAGCCGTTGTGAGATCCATTGCATTGCATCGTTTAAGGTCTTGCTTGACCTATGGTTTGAGTCTGCTCATGAACTAAGGGAATGCCTTTGTCTTGGTCATGGACGGGATTTGGAGCAGCAACTTTAAGAACCGTTTCACGTACTCGCAGACTCCGCCTTTTTGCTCTAGGCACTTGAGTTCTCCGCGAGCTTCTTCCTCTGCATAAGTGGGATAGTAGGTTCGCTGAAATTCTTCGACAAATTGAGCCCGTGTTGTGATAGGGTCGCCACTCCTATCATCTGATGTCACGCCCTAATCCTCAGGCACGCGCCCATCCCTCACCTTGGTCGATTAATAGCAACGTCCTAGGACGCATCGTCGACCCATTCATTTTAATACGCATGCGGAAGTATATAAATAATCCCTAGACAATAAAACAATGGGATAGGAAAGTAGGACTCCAACTTTTCACACTTTAAAAGCAACCGCACTTATACACATTGCAAATCATAGTGCAAATATCTACAAGGCGAATTGTTAAATCTGGTCAAAGTCTGCAGAAAGGAATCAACTTCCATCAAAAGAGAATTGTCCTATGACTAACTAGTCGGATAGGACTGTCATTTCTTCAGGCTTCACCTTCTATTCTTCAGGCCTCTGGTCCTTCGCTAACGCCATCTAAGGACTTGAAAATAATTATACAATAACTAGTGAGACAACGTCTCAGTAAGTTCTACTCCCTAAGACCCGATTAGGAAGTTAATACACTCTAGAGGCTGCCTAAGCACCACATGAGTCAGAGGACTTACCTTAGCTTATGTTCCTTCATGCAAATCAGTATATATCAGATATACAGGAACTATATCAATTCATAGCACCAGATCAAATCATTGATCAAATCATTGATCAATCGATCTAGTCGATTACATGTCAACATGACCATTCTCCGGTCATCTCAATCAATACTATCTATGAGTCCGACCATAGTCCAGGACTGCTCACTCTACGCCAATAATAAATAGTATAGCTTGCCAAAAGCTGCCTCAATTACTAAGATAATATATTATATATATATATGCTTGCCAAAAGCTACCTCAATTTCTGATATAGTATATTATATATGCTCGCCATAAGCTGCCAGACATACTTTCATAGTATGCTGAGAATTATATATGCTCACCAGAAGTTGCCAGATCCATTGATCCGTTATTCTATATATGCTCACCCGAAGTTGCCAGCCATACTTTCATAGTATGCTGATAAATGTATATATGCTCGCCAAAAGCTGTCACCCATACTTTCATAGTATGCTGATAAATGTATCTATGCTTGCCAGAAACTACCAGTTATACTTTCATAGCATGCTGATAATTGATCATTTAATCAATTCACCATTTTTATCCTTCCTGATAAAAATACCCGTGCGTGGGTACACGGTCGGCCTTAGCCAAAATATAAGATTTTCACTTTTGAACCTCCAACTATTTTCACCAATCCCAAAATAGATTTTTGGCATTGTAGACTGACGCCCGATAATTCTCCACTTAATTACCAAATTTAATTAATTTAGGAAAATAATCTTATAATCACAAATAAATCATTTTAGCACAAAATAAATCTCAATTAAATAAACGGACTGCACCACGATAATCAGTACAAAATTCGGGTGGTCGACCATCTTTGTCTAATTTCTGAAACTAAATAAATAAATTAAATAATTACAAAAATTATTAAATAAGTAGCAATAAATCCAACTTAGGCCCATAATGCCTAATTGGACGCCGAAACGAACCCGAAAAAATTCTGAGACTCGTTCAATAAATAATATAGCGTGTCTACTTGCTAAGTACACTAACCATTTGCCTAAAATGCATAAGTAAATCCATAACTTAATTATTCTAATCTAATCTATCCACCTAATTGCACTTAATTAAATCTAATCAATCCATAAGCATCATTAACCGACTAATAAGCTATAAGTGAGTAAAACTCACTCGTTTTGCGAAAACTGGATCACTGCAACAACGGCGCGACGGCGGCCGAACTTGGGCTCGCAATGACACCAACGGGCTTGGACCGGGCCTAGAAGCCTTGCAAGCCCACATAAATTTATGGGCTTAGACTTAGGCTTAGGCCTACTTCTTGGGCTTCTGAAAATGGATTGAGCTAAGCGGGCTTAGCTGAACTGGGCTGCTGCAGGGCTTGGATCCAACTGGAAATGGGCTGATCCATGAGCAAGAGAAGACTGAAGCTGCTGGATCCGTGGGTTGCTGCAGCTGGAGTTAACGGGCCGAACTGTGGGCTGCCTGTTGGTGCTTTGGGCCGAGCTGGATAGAAAGAAGAAGCGAAGTAGCTTCGTTGGCGTTAAGCTGGGGTGTTGCGGACAAAGGTAGCTGCTTCGACTTCAATTGCTGGGCTGCCTTGTGAAGACCAATGGCGACGATGCTGGCAGCTGGGAGACGTGCGACTTCACTGGATTTGAGGCGTGCAGTCAATGATTGGGAGGAATTTTGCTGGAGATCTCGCTGGATTGACCAAGGAAGACAGGGGATAATGGATGCTGGCTTCGATGGCAAAGGCGTGGGGAAAAGATGAAGACGCTGGATGAAGACCACGGCTACAGGCGTGATGACCGAAGAGGGACGTGTGCGGCTTCGATCGTGGGCTGGCGGAAGAAGCGGACGTAGCAGCAAAGTCAGAGGCAGCAGATGGGTGTCGCAAATGGGCAACTTGAGGAGAAAACTTGGTGGGGATGGCAGAATGAAATTGCAAGAGGAGGAAATGAAATTGAAAGCCCGAGCAGCGAAGGAGATGAAGACACGGGCGGCGTGCGAGGCTTGCTCGGGAAGGCTGAAATTGGATGAGTAAAAGTCAAGGTTAAAATATCTCAATCCATCATGGTTTTTTTCACAAAAGTCTTCAAGATTATCTACTTATTTTCCCCCCAATTACTTTCTTAAAAATTAATACCACAATAATCCAAATTTGAGTGCAAATGTTGCACACCCCCTTGATTAGCTCCGAATTTCACTAAGTTCGAACTCTAACTTCATTTCCAATCTCTCCAATTCGAGGTCTAAATTTGATGAAGAGGGATCTCGTAAATTTTTATGCAAGTCCCTGACACCCAAAAGCTCGATTTAGAAGTCCCAATTTCCCTTTAATTTGGCCCGTCCGAATTTCCGCTAATTTTCTGTGATGTCCGAATTGATTTTCCTTAAAAATCTCAGAATCTCCAAAAATTCTTTGGAGGGTGAGTCAACGTTCCTAAAATAGATTGTGACATCACAGAACTTTCAATTTTTGAAATCGGGTTCAAATTCGCGGTTAATTTCAATCCGGCACGTTTTTAGCGTGACCTAGTCTACCGGGTAACTTTTAGGAATTTTTGGTGCAATTGACCCGTGATCAATTTATCTTGAGTCACAATGTACATCTTTGACTCATTGGCGATCCTCGGTTGTAATTAAAATCTCGAGGTTTCAATTATGGGCACCGAGTACCAAAACGACAAAAAAATCGGTCTAGTGTCGATCGACGAGTATTTTGCAATCGGGTGGAATCACCCACCTCTAATCACATATCTCAGTTGAATCGACCTATCTCCGGTCTCTAATCAATTTCGACAATTTCATAATGACCCTTGCAGACCAACACGATCGAAAAATCGATTCCTGGTCGAATTCTCAAGTCTATTTGCCTCAAAATTCTTAATGGCTTCCCCAGTTAGTCTAGTTATCTCACGAGTGATTGGCTTTGAGAATATCACTATAGGCACGTTGATGAAATGCCCGATTTATTGAATTGAAAGCAGAGTCAAAATCTAGGATGTCACATCCGACCTACGACGCCACCACAGTAACACATCATCAACTAAATACATGACTGCAGTGTTTACCCGAATCACGTCATTGGTCATTCCCATGGTCTAGAAGTATCGTTCCATGTACCATAGGAAGTTGTCCACGTCCTTTGCCACTTGGGAGCCCTTGAACTCTTTTGGCTTGGGTGCATCGGCACGTGGTTGCACGGTGATCACCCCGTTCACGCTTGCCGCTTCGACCTCCACGAGCTTCCCTTTGAGCTTGACGACTTCGACGCACATGGCCGCCATTGCCGCTTCCCATGTCTTGTCCCACTATCTTATCTCGTGGATCAAGGACCCCAGCAACTCGCCTCGAAGCTCCTTCATGTCGGCTTTCAGCTCTTGCATCTCGACCTAGAGCTCTTCCTTTCCGGCTTCCGCTCCCTCGACGGTCTGGCACAAGTCCTCGCCTTGTCCTTGGACATCCGAGATGATTTCCTCCATGACTTTCGCTCGGCGTTCCAGGTGATATTGCTAGTATGAGTACCTAGAGGGGGGTGAATAGGTATATAAAAGATTTTTCTTTAACAATTGCACAATACTAGACAGTAGAAGGAAACGTTAATCAAAGTAAGACTGAGAGAAGAGAAAATTGAACATGCGGTTTATAGTGGTTTGGCTTATATCAAGCCTACATCCACTCTTCTTCACTGACAGCCTATTGGCTGGATTCCACTATGAACAAAAGAGAAGTTACAGCACAACTTTGCCTTGATTCCACAGTGTAGATGTTCTACCACACCTCCTCAAGATTTCTCACAAATATAGACTCTCTTTTGTATACAAGTATTTGCTCAAAGGATTTGTCTAAACAAAAAGGAGCTTAAGACTTTGGAATTCTTCTATCGCGCACACCTTGAACAACTAAGACAGTCTTCCTTATATACTCCTTTATGCCATCATACCCGTTGGCACTTACCAAAGGAATTCCTTCAATCTACCCGTTGGACGGAATCAATTAGGAAGATTGTTCAAGCTATTAAAGGAACGTGTTGATAGCCCATCAATCTTGTTCGCCCATACAATCAGGATCTCGGTTTCCATAAGCAGAACCTTCCAATAATATTTAGGCAATCACTGGATCTTCAATTATCGAATCAATCTTCAATCAATCAAAGGACTCCGTTTATGTCTTCTCCACCACGAGATCTTCTCCGGTTGATAAGGTTAAATCCTTAACGAAACATCCAGCCGGATAACCTTTCTTCAACGAATTAGAGACTGTCAATGAGGATAGACTTTGAGTCTTGAGTCTCGGCTGTCCGGAGGTCTTGAGACTTTAAATAACAGTCCGCAAGCCTTCGAGACTAGGCGATAGAAACGATTTGTCAACTTCAAAACACTTCAAGAAAATTTCTCCAACAATCTCCCCCTTATTGATGGTGACAAAACTTTCCTGCAGATTTGGATATCTTTGACATGCAAAACATTTCTCAAACACATATGCATATCTTATAGAGATAAATGGCTAACAGAATAACACTAGAATCTGCAACCACAGAAAATAGGTTAGTCAGTATATGATGAAGCCATTCATAAGATATCAATATTGGTTAATAGAAGCGAGCCAAGTCCAAGTCTAGTTCGGTTCTCATCCGACACAAACCAAAGTCAAACAGATTCAAACCATAAAAAAATCCAACAAACAATTAAAAGTTTAATGAATGAAAAGTTTTTGATCAAATCTTGCATCTCTCCCCCTTTTTGTCATCATTAAAAAGGATGAGATGTAGTCAAGATTGCTTGGGAACGTGGACAAGCTGGAAATCTTCCATAGACTGAATGATGCCTTCCAGCCTTTTAAAGTCTTCCTTTAGATGTGCAATCTCCTCGCTCTTGGCATTGGCCTGATTCTGAACGGAGAGGGCTTGCATTTTATCATTCAATGAACAGGAAGAAGCTTGACCTTCATTCTTCAAGCTTTGAACTTCGCATCTCAAGGCATAAATCTGACCTCGCATCTCCAAAAAAATATCCATGATTCTGTGAAAATCTGCTCCATTATCAGTTTGAGTACTTGTTTCTGCTCGATCTGATGGAGTAAATGCAGACGATGGTAGATCAGCATAATCTTGCAGGTTTGGCGATGAAACTTCATGACCTTCTTCTGGAAATTGAGATGCATAAACATCCTCTGGGTCTGCTGGTGAGCGACTGACTCCTTCACTTGCATCAGGACATGAAGACTTCACACCTTTCTCCTGATCTCCCCCTGTTTCCATGCCTACAGGTGGAGAAGAGTGTTCTTCAGGTTCTCCTTCTTCTCTTCTTTCTTCTTCAGGTCTTTCCTCCTCTGTTTCTTTTTCAGCTTCTATTTCTTCTTCTTCCTTCTCCTCTGCTTCTTTCGTCATTTGCTCCGATTCTTTCTGTGGAACAGGATGACTTAAATTCTTCAAAGCCAATGCAGAGATGGTGATGTCTTCCTCATCATCTTCATCCTCAACGAGGAGAGCTCTTCTTCTCTTGGATGGAGCAACCATGGGCTCCTTCCCTTTTCTTTTAGCTGCAGAAGATATTTGATGAGATTTTGCAGGAGTCTTCTCCTTGAATTTCTCCAACTCCTTGCTCAATTCCTTCAGACGCATTTTGGTCACCATTTTCAGACCTACCATCATATGATCGCATGGTCGAACACAAAAGATTTGTGGAGGCTGAATGTTCAGATGTCTGAATAACTTCGTAACAAGGCTTGGGTAAGGGAGTTGACCTCTGTCCTTCATCATTGCTCTATACATGTGAAACATTACGGTGTGGGAGAGAAAACCTTTTCCAAAGAGAATGGCATACATCGGCTTGGCCTCGAACTTGAAACATCGGGTCTTGGAAGTTGATTTCGGTCGGAGGCAATTAATCACAATCTTATGAAGCAAGATGTTGAATGCACCCATCCTTAAGTAGGTGATCTTTTCATATGTTCTCCTGTCCTTCACCAGTTCAAGTGTGGCCCGAGCAATGGAAACTTTGATTGGGTGATATCTTCCTCTTTCGACTTCTAACACATCTGCCAACATATTCATATCCACAACATAGTCTTGGTCTTTAACGATGAAAGAGAATCTGTTCGCATCTAAAAAGCTTAGATTTGAATAGAAATATGCAGTTAATTCAGCATATGCCTCTCGTAGAGTCGAGCAGAACTTTTCAAGTTGAAGATAACTGAACTTTTCCCTCAAGTTCACATTCACAAAGCATCCGAGAAAATCAAAATCCACACTCCTAGGGTTTATTACCCCACGCTTCAGCAATTTCAAGTACGAGATCCTTTTGTTCCTTTGATCGAACAAATCTCCCATTTTTCCTTGATTTTCAACCGCAACACCCATTTTTGGTTGAAATTGACTGTATAATTTATCATCATCATTCCCATCTACGGGATTCGGCCCCCGATCACAAGGATCACTTGGGATATTTGCAAGGGTTTCCTCACCACCCCTTTTCGAGCAATTCCCAAACTTTCCATTTTTCGCGAGAAAGATATATTCGTTCCCATGTCCTTTGTCTTTAAGAAAATCATCAATGTAGTTCAAAGGAGTACGAATTCCTTTTAGGGCACGATATAAGCGGTAAATATAAGCGGGCTTTTGAACTCTTACGTGGTCTCGCATCCTCGATGATTTCTTCCCGTTGTTGATGATCAACGCCTTGAGGACTAGATGGAGGAGAATGACGCTGTTGAGAATGTTGTGGGCTCGCTTGCTGTTCGGAATCACTTCATCTTTAGTAAGATCGAAGTGCGTAGGCCCACCACTCATCCGCCGTGGTCCCCCGCTTGCAATTCTCGAAGACTTTCTTGAAGATGACATCTTTCTCAGTTTTGGAAGATTCCTTGCTTGACTTTCCGGGAAAGATGACAACTTTTGAGGATTAAACGAAGAAGACAAACGGGAATGGAGGATCGATGCTTTCTAGGGTTTTTGAGAGAAAAGTGAAGAGGAATCGACAAAGTGCACGATCGGTTAAAAAGAGGGATAACCAAACCGTCACAAAGGAAATAAAAATATGCATTTTCAAAATAACTATCTTTTTCTGCAAAAATAGCCATTTCAAAAATAACTTCCTTTTTGAAAATGAAACGATGCAATATTTACGTCAATTAAATATAGCAATAGTTTAAACACGATCGACGATCGTACCTTTTCAAGATGAGATTCAAGGAAGAAAGACTTACAGTCGACGGACGTACCAAGACTGTCTTTCGGATAAAGTCTTGTAAGTTCGAGTCCGAAAGTCTTTAGACTTTGATATCCTCATACCTCAAAATGTTGAGTCCGGGAACGTATAGACTCAAATTGATTTTCTCCAAAGGCTTTGTGAATATATCCGCCGTTGATTCTTTGAGTCAACAAATTGAATTGAAACATCTCCATTTTGAACATGGTCTCTAATAAAGTGATGTCGAATCTCTATATGCTTTGCTCTTGAGTGGAGAATTGGATTTTTGGTGAGGTTGATAGCGTTGGTATTGTCGCAATTAATCTCCGTGCATGAGTCTTCAATTTCAAAGTCTCTTAGCTGTTGTTTTATCCATAGAATTTGCGAACAGCAGCTTCCTGGGGCTACATACTCGCTTCGTTGTTGAAAGGGACACGGTGCTTTGTTTCCTTGAAAACCAAGACACGGCCCCGCTTCCAAGCAACCGGCAAGTTCCCGAAGTGCTCTTTCTATCAACTCGCAACCGGCCAGATCCGCGTCTGAATATCCGGAAGATTAAAGTCTCCCTTCTTAGGATACCAAAGACCGATGCTTGATGATGAAGCAACGTATTTAATGATGCGTTTCGCAGCACCGAGATGAGATTCTCTAGGATCCGATTGAAACCTAGCACAGATGCAAACACTCAACAAGATGTCGGTCTAGAAGCAGTAAGATAAAGGAGTGAACCAATGATGCTCCCTGTACAGCTTTTGATCAACTTTCTTCCCTTCTTCATCTTTGTCTATCTTCAAAGAACTTGACATCGGTATGTCGGTCTTTTTGCATTTTCCAGTCCAAATCTTTTGACAAGATCATTAACATATTTTTCTTGATAAATAAAAGTTCCTTCCTTCAATTGTTTTACTTGAAGACCAAGAAAGAATGTTAACTCTCCCATCATACTCATTTCAAATTCATCCTGCATAGACTTAGAAAATTTCTTGCACATATTTTCATTAGAAGATCCGAAAATAATGTCATCCACATATATTTGAACAAGTAAGAAACTTTTGTTCTCCTTTTTGATAAATAAAGTCGTATCTACTTTACCTTTGACAAAACCATTTTGTATTAAAAACTTACTTAATCTGTCGTACCAAGCTCGAGGTGCTTGCTTTAAACCATACAAAGCCTTCTTCGCCCGAAGACCGAGTCCGGCTTCTTTGGGTCTTCAAACCCCGGTGGTTGTTCCACATAAACTTCCTCTTGGATGACTCCATTTAGGAAGGCGCTTTTGACGTCCATTTGGAATAACCTGAAATTCTTATAACAAGCAAACGCAAGTAATAGTCGAATAGCTTCTAACCTTACTACCGGAGCGTAAGTCTCATCATAGTCTATTCCTTCTTCTTGCGTATATCCCTTGGCCACGAGTCTTGCTTTGTTTCGTACGAATTTTCCTTTCTCATTCATCTTGTTTCTGAATACCCATTTAGCTCCAATAACAGTTTTACCTTTTGGTTTGGATGTCAATTCCCAGACATCATTAATGCTTAACTGTCTAAGCTCTTCTTGCATAGCTTCAATCCAGCTTTCATCAGATAAAGCTTCTTCTATGCTTTTTGGTTCAATTTCAGAAACAAGAGCCACAAAGACTAGATTCTTCTCGCCTTTTGGATCTGGTGCGAATTCCTTCATTAATTTCGCCGATTATAAGATCTTTGGGATGACTGGACTTATGCTTCCAGTTACTTGTTGATTTGTCTGGATGATGATCTCTTTCTTTGTTTGGATCTTCACGAACATCCGGATGCTGGTTTTTCGTAGTCCGAGATGCTTCTTGAGTTGTAAGCTTTGGAAGATCTGGAGCAGGTTCAAACTCTTCTTGATGAGTCGACTTGATTCATTTTGCGTTGAGTCTTGAAATTTGACATTCATTGACTCCTCCACAGACTGGTTCTTCTTGTTATAGACTCGAAGGCTTTGCTTGATGTAGAATATCCAAGGAAGATACCTTCATCGATCTTTCTTCAAACTTACCAACTCGATCTTTTGCATTTTTCAATATAAAACATTTGCAACCGAATACATGAAAGTATGACACAATAGGCTTCTTATCTTTGAACAATTCGTAAGGGGTTTTCTCTAGAATAGGTCTTAAGAAGACTCTATTGATGATATAACATGCTGTTGAAACAGCTTCAGCCCAAAATCGTGAAGAAATCTTGCTTTCAATTAAAAGAGTTCTAGCCATTTCCTGAAGAGATATGTTCTTTCTTTCCACAACTCTATTTTGCTGAGGAGTATATGGAGAGGAGAACACATGATTAAAGCCAAATTCATCACAAAATTTTGTAAAATCTTGATTTTCAAATTCACCTCCATGATCTGTTCTTATACTTGAGATAACACATCCTTTTTCATTTTGAACCTTTTTAGCAAACTTTTCAAAATATGAGAAGGTTTCGGACTTACTTGCAAGGAAATATACCCAAGTAAAACGGGAGTAATTGTCCACAATTACTAGGCAATATTTCTTACCTCCAATACTCTGTGTTCTGGTTGGTCCGAAGAGATCCATATGCAGCAACTGTAGTACATGATTAGTAGAGACATGATTTATTGGCTTAAATGAATTTCTTACCTGTTTTCCCAAAATACATGGAGTGCATGGATCAGTCTTTTGATAAGGTAATTTGGGTAGTCCTCGAACAAGCTGTTTTGATGAGATTTTTGGCTAATTGCTTCATGTTGACATGACCAAGCTTTCTATGCCATAAGCTTGCTTCATCTTGAATTGAGATAAAACATTGCGATTCATTTGGTTTCACATCCAGAAGATAGATGTTTCCATGTCTTCGACCCATGAAAGACTCGAGTAGAGTCTTTGCGATTCCCGAACATATTCCTTCTTGAAAGAAGATCTTGAAACCAAGTATCACACGGTTGACTAATGCGAGAAGATTGTAATTGAGTCCTTCCACTAAGGAAACATTAATTATTGTGAGATTTCCAATTTTCACAGTTCCAAATCCCACAATACTTCCTTTGCTGTTTCCTCCAAATGAAACTTTTCCACCATTTACTTGAGCAAGCTTTATAAAACAATCTGAGTCTCCTGTCATGTGTCTTGAGCATCCACTGTCAAGATACCACTTTACCTTTTTCTTGACGGTGACCTGCATTTAAAAAAGAGTCTCAAGCTTTCTTTGGTACCCAAAATTTCTTGGGTCCTTTGGTGTTAGTAACGTAAGCAGTATTAGCCCATAATTTCTTAACAGGTTTCCAAACCATAGGACACTCTTTTTCAAAGTGATCCGGACTGTTGCATTTTGAGCATCTGAGAGCATTTCTACCTACAGATTTTACAAAAACTTTCTTGAAGTGATTTTTGTAAACCTCTCTCGAGAGTCTTTTCTTAATTCTTTCTTTTACTTTAGGAAAATCAATCAAGGGAATTGTTTCTGCTGTCATACCTCGACCGGACTTATTGAAGTAAGGTCTTTGAGCTGAAAGAATTTTCTCAAGTTTTTCAGACCCTATTGAAAATTTCTTTGAGATATTTGATAAGTCTGTTTTTAAAAGAGCATTTTCTTTTAAAAGATTATCTTCATTTTCTTTAAGAGTTGAAACAGTCAAGTCTAGACTTTTAATTCTTTCTACTAAAACATTTTCCTTTTGCTTTAGAGCTGAGTTTTCCTTTTTCAGTTCGGAAATTCTTTTGAGAGAAGTTTTAAGACTAAAACACAGTTCATCAATGTATTTAGAAACTTTGACAGGAATTTTAAAATTACTTGCCTCAAATTCACCGGCTCGAGTCTCGATTCAGTCCGAGTCGATTGTGCCATCGACATAGATTGGCATATTCATTATCACTTTCTTCACACTCGTGTCACCCAAGTTTCGGCTTTGAGAGCTTTTCGAAATTTTTCAGCTTTTCCTTTCTTCTTCTTCTAAGAAGACGGTTGGGTCGATGTGTCCCTTTTTCTTACATTCAAAGCGAGACTATGTCTTTGTTTGGTTCCTCATCATCAACAGACTTGGTCTGCTGTCTATGAAAGTTTTGTTTCTTTGAGTTGAACCTTCTCCCTTTTCTATTCAGTTTTCTGAATCTTCTTATCATGAGAGCAAGCTCCTCATTGTCCATATCTTCTTCAGACTGTATCATCAGAATCATCATTTGATTTTAATGCAATGGATTTCTTACCTTTTGGATCTTCATCTTCATTGATCCGTTCCACTTCATAAGACTGAAGAGTTCCAATTAGCTCATCGATAGATAGTGGCATAATTCTTTGTGTTTCTCTTATCGAAGTCTTTATAGGATTCCAATCTCTCGGAGAGTCCACGCAGCAGCTTGTTTACCTTCATGGGATCAGAAGTTGGTTGACCTTGATTTTCAAGACCATTCACAATATCGTAAAACGACTAAACATGTCGATATAGATTCTCCTGGTTTCATTCTCAAGGCTTCGTATTGACCGAGAAGAATGTTGATTCTTGTTTCCTTCACTCGATCTGTTCCTTCATAGGTGATATGCAATCTGTCCCAAACTTCTTTTGCTGTACCACAAGAAGATATTCTATTATATTCAGTTGGTGATAAAGCACAATATAAGGAGTAAATTGCTTTTGCATCGAGTGCTTGTCTCTTGATTATTTCTTCCCTGAGACATTCCGCCTGGTCTCATCGGTTTCTTTTCCTCTTTCGAGAGGCTAATGCAGTGGTAGGAGTAATTCCTTTTTCTACAACGTCCCATTCCAGAGGATCCTTTGATCGAAGGAAAGCTTTCATCTTGTTCTTCCAGATGTTGTAATCCTTTCCATCAAAGTAGGGTGGTCTGGTATTGCTTTGCCCTTCCATCAGCCCTGGTGCTAGCATACTAGCCATGGATCTTTTACTACGAAGTAAAACACTTCAAATAAAGTAAGTACACAGGCTCTGATACCAATTGATATTGCTAGTATGAGTACCTAGCGGGGGGTGAATAGGTATATAAAAGATTTTCCTTTAACAATTGCACAATACTAGACAGTAGAAGGAAACGTTAATCAAAGTAAGACGAGAGAAGAGAAAATTGAACACGCGGTTTATAGTGGTTCGGCTTATATCAAGCCTACATCCACTCTTCTTCACTGACAGCCTATTGGCTGGATTCCACTATGAACAAAAGAGAAGTTACAGCACAGCTTTGCCTTGATTCCACGGTGTAGATGTTCTACCACACCTCCTCAAGATTTCTCACAAATATAGACTCTCTTTTGTATACAAGTATTCGCTCAAAGGATTTGTCTAAACAAAAAGGAGCTTAAGACTTTGGAATTCTTCTATCGCGCACACCTTGAACAACTAAGACAGTCTTCCTTATATACTCCTTTATGCCATCATACCCGTTGGCACTTACCAAAGGAATTCCTCCAATCTACCCGTTGGACGGAATCAATTAGGAAGATTGTTCAAGCTATTAAAGGAACGTGTTGATAGCCCATCAATCTTGTTCGCCCATACAATCAGGATCTCGGTTTCCATAAGCAGAACCTTCCAATAATATTTAGGCAATCACCGAATCTTCAATTATCGAATCAATCTTCGATCAATCAAAGGACTCCGTTTATGTCTTCTCCAGCCACGAGATCTTCTCCAGTTGATAAGGTTAAATCCTTAACGAAACATCCAGTTCTGGATAACCTTTCTTCAACGGTTTAGAGACTGTCAATGAGGATAGACTTTGAGTCTTGAGTCTGGCTGTCCGGAGGTCTTCAGACTTTAAATAACAGAGTCTGCAAGCCTTCAGACTAGACTGATAGAAACGATTTGTCAACTTCAAAACACTTCAAGAAGATTTCTCCAACACCAGGTCGCTCATCTGATCCCTCAAACTCGAGGCACCACGAGTTTTCTTTGGCTTGGCAGGAGCCTTCTCGTTGGCCCTACCATGCCCTTCGTGATCCCCGACCTGAGCGATCGTAACATCGGGACGCTAATCAGCCATCGTGCTTGGAACGAAGGCTCTGATACCACTTGTCACGGGTCGGTCGATTTCGATCGATCAAATACCGTGCGGCCTTAGGATTTGTGATCTCAAGTCAGCCTTCTCATGCACACGCACAACATAAGGTCGACCACACAAAGGAGCAAGTGTTTTTCACTATGAATGAGCTGAATGCAATGAGAAGGAGGGACCCCTATTTATACAAGTTCGGGACGTATCTCAGCCGTTGATTGTTCCTCCGATCCAACAGTGGTATTCAAACGAGTATCATCATTACAAGGCTACACAGAAGCCACTCAATGGCCATAGCCCTTGGGAAAGCCCATGGGCACGTGTCAGAAGCAAGATCAAGGCAGCAAGGCCGCCTGACACAGGAGTAGGTGAGCGATTGCAGGTTACATGTGGGCTGGCCAAATATTACTCACCGGTCATGCACGGGCTGGTCGTGCACTAATCGTGAATCAGTCGTGGCCCGTTCATGGGCAGCCCTTCGTGCGTGACATGGCCCGGATAGTCTTAGGACATGCTTCATCCGTGGGTGGTGTCACTAGCGAATATATTGAATATTTAGTGATAGTACAAGTACTGCATTGAACAAATTGAAAGTCGAAAATAATATCGTACATTGGTCCATAATTTAGGGATTATTCATGTCATTTTCCCATGAATTTTATCACAACAATAGTTTTGTGAAGTTTTTGTTATTTTCCAGTGTTTAAGCTTGTGAAAAGTAGCATTCATTCTTCTCAATCCAAATTTTAGGAATCTATTCATGAAATAAATTGGTAATTAATGATAGCAATCCATCACTTTCACTAGCAGTCTTTAACAATTAAATTGTAGATAATTTAGTTTCATATTTGTCTTCTTGTCTCTACCGTATCTATGGGTTCCAATATTTAATAGCTTACCGCATTCAGATTTTGGAAGTAGCGAATGTTCAAAATTAGATTCTCTATCACAACTCAGAAGTGAAAATGAGTGTTGATTGGCATATAATCACAACGTACATTAGCACGTAGATTACCACCGTACATGTTACAATACATAATGATTTAATATGATGTTCTAGGAAAAATAGTGAGAAAGATAGTAACAATCTACAAGAAAACGACGTCTACATACAATAACCTACGAATCACACGAGTTCACATGAAGCAAACATAGATTGAAACCGTGGGAATTTGAAAGTATTTTTTATACAAATTAGATATATGACAATTTGCATTACTAATAAATGTTACATAAGTATCCAACAGCATGCACACTTCCTTATTGCTCAGTGCCTTCTTGATCTTTTCCACTTTTTTCCCATTTTTTTGGAGTAATACAAGAACCACCAACTCTTCTCATCAATGATCAAGTTCCCTAGCACAATGCCAATCGAAAACTAGCATCTAACGCCAATTAGCACAACTTTACAATCCAAATCAAATGGAGAATCTTCTTCATTTTTTTCCTTGAACAAAGATGGTGGTAATGGTAATTTCCCAACCTTTGTGCATTTATTTGGTAAAGAACTTCCACATAATCCCTTATTCATCGCAAATGAACGTGTCCCAAATGTGTCGAATTGACTTCTTCGTGGTATTGGTCCCGATAGTTGATTATGAGAGACATCCAAAGATTAAAGAAATGTAAGTTGGGCTAGTTGTTGAGGTATCTCTCCTGAGAGATTGTTCCAAGAAAGGTCTAGAGATTCTAGCTTTGTCAAGTTTATTAAGGAAGGTGGGGGTGAAACCAGTGCGAATTTTATTCAAAAGGTTAGGCATGAGAAGTGACTTCAAATCTCCAACAAGATCGGGTAAGCATCCTTCGAATTTGTTATTGGAGAGATCAATTCCCATAAGGGCATAAGGAACCTTCGAGTATTCCATTTTTGTGCCTTTATTCATTAGTTTCATTCCATAAGTCATTTTATACCTATCAACCACTTACCGAATATCCACATAAATGGTAACTATTGCATATATATATAGAAGGACGGAGAGAGCCTTGAAAAAAGTATATATATATTCCAACCGATCTTGACCAACAATTACTTTCATGGCATGGAAACTTTGCAACAACTTGAAAGGAAGTTCTTGGAGAAATTGTAATAAATCACTAATTGAAGTGGACTAGAGAGAGCATTCTTTGAATTTGTTATTGGAGAGGTCAATTCCCATAAGGGCATAAGGAACCTTCAATTATTCCATTTGTGTGCCTTTATTCATTAGTTTCATTCCATAAGTCATTTTATACCTATCAACCACTTGCCAAATATCCACATAAATGGTAACTATTGCATATATATATAGAAGGACGGAGAGAGCCCTGAAAAAAGTATATGAAGTATATATATGTATGTATGTATATATATATTCCAACCGTTCTTGACCAACAATTACTTTCATGGCATGGAAACTTTGCAACAACTTGAAAGGAAGTTCTTGGAGAAATTGTAATAAATCACTGATGGAGGTGGACTAAGGAGAGTAGCTTTGAGCAAGTTAGAACTAATGTCAAAATACACCAATTTGGGAAGTGGTAGATTGATTTGGCTGTTCACAAAGCTAGTTAGAAAATTGTGAGAAAGATCAATATACTCCATGGTCTCTCTACTACCATTCCACATCCACGTAGGAGTACTCCCACCAATTTTATGTGTGAAAGACTTACACTTTCCAATCCACTTAGATAGCCTAAAAACTTCAGGAATTCATGTAAATTGCAGGAATCTAAAGCTAAAGTGGAAAGTTTTGAAAGAGTGGCATTGATCTTGATCTTGCTGACAAAAGATATGTTGTTGAAGTCCAAATATAATGTTGTCAAGTTCTTGAGCTCATGTAAATTCACCATACTGCTCAATTTATTCCAACTAAGATCAAGATACTCAATATCCTCGAATTTGTGTAAATCCACCATGCCACTCAAATTATGCCCACTAAGACGAGATATTTAAGATGCTTAAGTTCCCCTAATTTCACCTTGCAAATTGTTGGATGAAATGTCAAGTGCAATCAATCGAGTCAAGTTCTCAAATGAAGACGGAATCATACCACTTAGTTGAACATCTGGGAAATGTAAACAAACAAGACTCGTTAATTTGGCCATTGATTGAATCTCATCATCATCATCTCTCTCTCTCTCTCTCTCTCTCTCTCTCTCTCTCAAATAAAAAAAGCTTTGCTAGCTGAATGTTACCTGAAAGGTACAAAGAGGTAAGTTTTTGTCAAGTTGACAAGCCAATGCCAAATATCACCACTGAAATTATTGACACGTAGCTCTAGATATGATAGTTACGTGAGGTTAGCGAAGGAAGCAAGGATTTGACCATAAAATTTACTAAGCGATACATCCAAAAAAGTGAGCTGAGAAAGATTACCAAGTGAAGTTGGAAGTGAACCCGAGAAATCACAGTACCCAATTGATAATACATTAAAGAAAATAAGGTTTCTGATGGAAACATTTAATTATTCTAAGAAATCCATGCCCCAAAGAATTAATGATTTTAACAAAAACCCCATTGTTGTTCTAGAATCGAACCAAAAAGGTTGTCATTCAAACTAATGTCAAGGACTTCAAGGTTTGGTAATTGAAAGATGCCCACCATAAATTCGCTATGCAATCCACAATCACTAACTTTAAGGAACTTCAAAGAGGAGAAGTTTCCAAGCACATGAGGGAATGGTGATGGCATGCTTATAAAAGAGAGATCAAGTTCTTTGAGCATAGTTAAGTTCCAAACAAATTTGTCTACATTGGGCATCTCAAGACGCCACTTGGAAAACAAATCAAGAGGTATGACGGAATCCCACCTGAAAGACAAATCAATAGAAATTAATCTAGATAGCCATGGGATATCCAAAGGGACTTTTCTAGAAAAGTGCAAATTGGAGAGATTAAGGTATTGTAACCTGGAAAGATTGCTAAAGCCATATGGGATTGAAGACGAGTTGAAGTCATTCCAAGAGAGATTGAGGGATTCCAAGTGGAATAGGGGAAAGAGGTTGCTGTTGGAAGTTATGGTACCAAAGAGATAGCTGCTACTAAGGTCAAGGCCTATCCCATGACCAGAGACCTCATTGCACTCTACATCATCCCACAAGCAGCAATCTTCATGTTCATCTAGAGACCAAGATTCAACCTTCAAATAAACACAAAGAAAATCTTCTTTGGTGTTTCGAAAATTTCTCTTGATGTGACATCCTGAAATTTTCAGTCCTGTTTTCAATTTAATAAATCGAGCCTTTCATCGATGCGCCTATAGTGTTGTTCTCGGAGCTGATCACTCCGAGATAACTAAACTATCTCGGGAAAGTCATTAAGGATTTTTAACGCAATAAACTTAAGAATTCGACTAGGAATCGACTATGTAACCGTGCTCATCTGCAGAGATCATTATGGCACAGTAAAGATCGATTAGAGATCAGAGATAGGTTAGTTCGACTGAGATGTGTAGCTAAACGTGGGTGATTCCACCAATTTGCAAAATTCTCGTCTATCAGCACTAGACTGATTTTTCTGTCATTTTGGTACCCTGTGTCTGTATTTGAAATCTCGAGATTTACACGACCACCGAGAGTCACCAACGTGTCAAAGGGATTCATTATGTCTAGAAGAAAATCGACCACGGGTCATTTGCACAAAAAATTTCTGAAAGCTACTCGGTAGGTTAGGTCACGCTAAAATTGCGCTAGATTGAAATTAACTACAAATTTGAATCCAATTTCTGGTTTTTTCATGTCACGAGTTATTTTAGAAATGTCGACTCATCCTTTGAAGATTTTTCTGCAAACCGAGATTTTTGGCGAAAAGTCGATATAGGGTCATTTTTGACCGAAAAATTTAGGGGACCGTTTTTTTATCGCGTTTTTAGGATGCAAGTTGGTTCCATTGGCAAGGAAAAATGTCAATTTGATCTAGGGACGCGATGGTGGAATTTTTTAGGGCTGAATTGATTTAATTCAAGTGGGAATTTGGTTCAATTTAGAGGGAGACCCTTCAAAATTCGTAGCCCCCCTCATGCCTCAACTTTTGGACCATTTCCAAGGCTTCCCAAGCAAGTTAAAGCTCTGAAAAATTGCTGAGGAAGCCAGCCAATTGGTGGGACCAATCCAAGGGGGATAAAGAGATAGATTGAGACCAAGTGGCCCCCTCCAAGCCAAAGTTGTTCCTGCCCTTCTTCTCCTTCCTTTTCGTCGACTCCCTTGCTATTTCCTGTAAGCTTGAACTCTCCAAAACACAGAAAACCAAGCAGAGCAGTCCCCTCCACAGTCGACGCCCCTAGCCACCCATCGGAGTCGCTTAGTGCCGTCGCTACCACCGCAAGCCCTTGCGTGAATCGCGCCAATCTCGTGCGCTGTCCTACCCCCTCCTGCGTCTAGCTCGCCCCTCAGGCTTGTCCAACCAGTGTCGCAAGTTGTTCTTATTGCTTGAGCTGCTGTGAGTTGCTGCCTGCCGCCATGAGGCCCCGCCTGAACCGTTGCAGCCTTTGCCTACCCTATCTCGTTGTTTTGGCCCCAACCAGCCGCTCAGCCTCCTCCTGCGGCCGAACCACAGAAACCGAAGCCCCTGGGTCTGCAACGCATTGTTGGGCCTGCTTTGGACCACTTCCGGGCCTCGAAAGGTGCACCTGCTTTGGAGTTTGTGGCTCGTCTTTGCATCCCCATCCTAGTGAACTCACGGCTCGCAAATCTAGTGAGTTTACTCACTAATCTCCCCTTATGGAGTTAATTATGCTTAAGGTTTTATTAGTTTAAGTTAAATATGGATTAGGTGATTAGTTAGAATAGATTAGTAATTTAATTAATTGTTATTGCATATAAGGTGGTTAGAATAGTGCAATTAGTAAATAGATAAGTCGTAGTATTTATCTAGATAGGTTTGGAAATTTTCCGGGCCCGTTTCGATTTTTAATTAGGCTTTTCCGACCTAAGTTGCATTTTTTGTATTTATTTAATTAATTTTCGTATTTATTTAATTAATTATTATTTTCCGGAAATTAGACCAGGATAACTAGTGACCGGAATTTTATGCCGATTGCAATGGTGTGATTGGTTTAATTATACGGATGATAATTTGTGCAATTCGTGTGTTGATTGAAATTTTGGATATTTATCCCAAAATTTATTAATTTCAGTATTTAATTAGAAAATTCCCGAGCGTCAATTACAGCACCAAAAATGTTTTTTTTTTATCGATTATATAAGTAATGGGATTTTTATAAAATAAAGATATTATATTTTTTTGAGACTTACCGTGTACCCACACATGATTATTTTACCGGGTATTATAAAAATGGTGAAATTGCCAATGGATGAGTGTATTAAGCATAAATTAGCTTCAGTGAGCATAAATCAGCTTCGGTGAGCATATATCAACTTCGGTGAGCTATACTATCTATTATTGTCAGCTTAGGCGAGCAATCTTTCGTATCAGCTTAGGTGAGCAGCGATCGTTTCAAGGAAATGACTTGATAGATAGTATTGAAATGGTTAACTAAGAGATGGTCCTGATGACATGGAATCGACTAAGTCGATTGATCAATGACTTGATCTGATTGGATGAATTGATTTGTTGAAATGATTGATTAAGTGGTTAAATCATACTGACTTGCAGGAAGGGACTAAGGCCAAGGTAAGTCCTCTGACTTGTGTTTGTGCTTAGGTAGCCCTCAAGGCGTATTTTCTTCCTAGTCAAGACTTAAGGAGTGAATTTACCGAAACGTTGGCTCACCGTGTTGTGGGATAACAATTTTAGGTCTTTAGATGGCAACTCCTCCCGAGCATTTTGGACAGCCGAAGAAGGTCACCGAGCATAAGTGTTTTATTCCGCTGCATGGAATGTCATGCCCCGATCCTCGAGCATGTACGCATCCTTCTATTTGGTCTGTGACATCCTGAAATTTGACCCCGTTTCGATAAAGTGAAATGGGCATTTTGTCGACGTGTCTATGGTCCTTTTTCTCTGAGCTGATCACTCATGAGTTAACTAACCTATTCGGTGAAGCTGTTAAAGGATATATCCGCGGTAAAATCCCTAAAAGCTAATTAATTGGTTGGATTGGACTAAAATCGCCTCTGATCGATTCTAACCACGAAATTGAGTTCGATTTTGGGAATCGAATATTCGAGCGTGTCATAATTCATTTTTAGGACCTCGTCTCATCGTCCATCAAATTATTGATGAGTCTGAAATTTCGGGAAAAATCAAAGACCGGAAGAAATTAAGCAAGTGAAAGAGAAAGGGAAAATAATAATAGTAATAAGAATAATATAATTACCTTATTATTTTATTATTTTCTTTTCTTCTTTCTCTCTCTCCCTCTTCTCTCTCCTCCTTTCACCCCCACATGACCATTTCCCCCTTCGGACCGTTCACCCCCTTTCCCCTTTCTCTCTCTCTCTCTCTCTCTCTCTCTTTCCCCTTGTTCGCGCGACGCCCGGCGAACTAGCGAAGAAGAAGCAAAGACAGTAGCACCGAGAGGAGAAGACTGGAGCAGCTCGCCGTCGCCGCCCGTGCTCTGCCACCTACACATCGCCCGTGCACTCCGCCGCTCACCGCTCGCCTGCGCCTCTCTCTCACGCCCCTCAGCCATCGTTGCCGCCCTCCTTCTCTTCCCCTCTATTTTGTGCGAAGACCGACATAAGTAGAAGCAGCGACTAGCCACGCCTGAAGGAACCGCAGCCACGCCAAACCGTTGTCTGCTCCATCGCATGCCGCCGTTTCGCCGTCCACCACCAACACTGAGTGGCCGTCCCTCCCCTCACGCCAGTCCAACGCCCCCAGCTCAATCGCCCTGCCCAACCCCTGTTCGGCCACTACGGGCGGCTGCCCGACCACCTCCAGCGACCGTTCAAACCCGCCGGAGCTTCCCTCGCCCTCCACTGATCTCGCCTCGCCCTCTTAGCCACTGAACCAGCCTCGGCCAGCCAAGAACCGCCGCTGGTAAGTGGGCTTCAATTAGGCAATTCGGGCATAAATTGGATTTTTAATAATTAATTAATATTTTTTTTCCGGAAATTCAAGCGGGATGGCCGGTGATCGGAATTTCGTGCTGATTGTCATGGTGCAGTCCGTTTATTTATTTGAGCTCTACGTTGCATGGAATTAAAATAATTATGATATTTTATCAATTTATCTTAAATTGATTGAAATTGTGAAATTTAATAATTGATTGGTAGATGGCCGAGCTTGGTTATTTAGCATTTATAGTGCTTTGATGAGTTGTAAATCAAGGAGAATGTGAGAGTAAACTAGAAATACCCTTGGCTACAACCGATCAGATTCGATGTTATGGGCCTACGTGGTTCGGTGATTAAGGACATCACTAGCGAAAACGGCGCCTTAAAGAATGCATGCAATTGTCTATTGGGTACATCGTTATAGGCATGTGTGGTTTGGTGATTAGGGACATCACTGGCAAAAATGGCGCCTTAAAGAACACACGCAATTGTCTATTGGGTACATCATTATAGGCATGTGTTGTTCGGTGATTAATGACATCATTGGCGAAAACGGCACCTTAAAGAACGCACGAAATTGTCTATTGGGTACATCGTTATAGGCTTGTGTGGTTCAGTGATTAGAGACATCACTGGCGAAAACGGCACATTAAAGAACGCACACAATTGTCTAGTGTACATATCACATTGACGAATCTGACGCCCGAGAGCATTGATGTGGCTCTGTGACTAAGAGTGTTATTGAAGGTTACATGGTATGAGATGAATAACCTAGTGAGGGTCCGACTGACATGTAATCTACTAGGTCGATTGAACCGTGATTTGACTGATTGTTCATTGAGATATATGAAGCATTTGTATATAACCTTGAATTGGAGGTTATGACTAATGCCAAGGTACGTCTTCTGACCTGTGCATATTTAGGAAGCCTATAGTATAATGGCTTACTAATCGAGCCTTGGTGGGGTAGAACTTGCTGAGACGTAGTCTCATCCAAGTTGTGGGACAACATTTCAAGCTGTAGGTGAGCCCGAGGAGGAGGAATTGGAGAAGGAGAACACTGAAGTGAAACCTGAGGAGGAGAAAGATTTTTGAAGAAGAAGATGATCCAGAAAGGGATCTTGAGTACAACCAAATGAGGACTGAGGTCCCATCCTCTTTTGGGAATCCTGTTTTGATGTGAATAGAGTGAAATTAGAAAGTCGTGAATAGTTTGTGAAATACTTTGAGTTATGTTCTGTATAAAAGTATGGTTGTGAATTTTAATATAAAAATTATGGCATTACTTTTCTATCCCATTGATTTATTGTATGGGGATTTATAACTGCTTCCGCATGCGTATAAAAAAAAGAGGAAGGGTCGGCAATACATAGTCCTGGGATATCGCATTATAAAATCGACCAAGTGAGAAGGATGTGTGTGTGCCCGAGGATCGGGGCGTGACATCCCTTTTTTGTGGTATCAGAGCGAAGTTCAAGATTGGAGTGATAAGGAGCGTTGACCATGGGATAGTTGGTTTAAATTCATGTTGATGCATGTCCGTGTTAGATGGATGCTAAAATTGCTTGTTGTTTAGATCGCTCTGTTTCTAATTCGGTGTTGAATTGGAAGCAGGTGTTAGCTGAGTAAAGCTACACTATGAGCGATCAGGAGCTGAGAACTCTTGCAAAGAGGACCAGTAGGGCCGTGAGTCGGGGTAGAGCTCTGACTCATGTCGGGACTCGAGGTGGACATGGTCGAGCGCCAGCACAGGCTAGTGCAAGTGGAGTGATTCCACTTATCGTAGATGTCGAGGTAGCAGCCCCTAATGATCATTGGTTTGATGGGATCTTGCGTGTTTTAGAAGCAATGGATACTAGAATGGATGAGCAAGCCACTACAGTTGAAGCCGCCGCAACCGCCGCTACTACCGCCGCCACTGGAGCTGCCCCTGCAGCCGCACTTGCCATTGCTCCAGCCGCCGTGAATGTTGAAGGTCCAATGGGGATAGTGGTCGCTGCAAGACCAATCCATAAGCTAGTGGAGCATTTCCTAAGACTAAATCCACCATTGTTCACCGGGTCTGAAGATCCCGAAGCTGCTTCTTCATGGGTTCAGAAGCTCGAGAAGGTGTTTGCACTGCTGATGTGCAACGAGGCTGAGAAGGTAATGTTAGCAACTTACCAGCTGAAGGGAGTTGTGAACACTTGGTGGATGACTACCCGTGAAACGATCTTTCCAGATGGCGCTATTCAAGAGTGGAACACTTTTCGTGAAGCCTTCAATGATAAGTATTTCTCCGAGACTGCCAGAGAGGTGAAGATGGCAAAATTTCAACGTCTTCACCAAGGTTCCCTATCTGCTGATGAGTATGAGGCGAAGTTCGCTGAACTTTCGCGATATGCCCCCGAGTTAATCGAGAATCCTGTGAACTGAGCGAGGAGGTTCAGAGATGGATTCAAACCAAATTTGAGAAATGCCTTAGTCCTTCTGGATCTGAAGACTTATAACAACATATATCGGAGAGCTCAGAAGATTGAGAAAGATCAGAATGATAGAGCTGCCTCATTTGGATCGAGGTTTAGCTCTCATAGAGACAACATCCGCCAAGGAAAGAGGCCGATGTTGGGAAATAGATTCCAAGGCCCGCCCAGCAAGAAAAGTGGATTTAATAGGTCGGTACTCAGTAGTGTTGGTGCGTGTTGCTTCTGTGGGAGAAGACACGGGACAGCACCGTGCCTAGCTAGGACGGGTGCGTGTTTTGAATGTGACCAACAAGGCCATATGGTCAGAAATTATCCAAGGAAGCAAAGACGACAACCTCAGTTGCCGCCACCGCCACCGATAAGACAGATAAGAGGGTATGCCCCTCAGAATGCACTACAGGGAGGACAGCAAAGACTTCCAATTCAGGGCACCGTGTACGCAATTACACAAAGTCAGGCAGAAGCTGCGCCTAACGTGATTACAAGTACGGTCTCGCTTAATGACCAACCTGCTTATGCTTTGTTTGATTCGGGAGCAACCCATTCCTTCATTGCTGAGCAATATGTTAGGATGCTAGGGTTGAGTCCTGTATTGTTGGAGTCGGCAATTTGCATATCTTCACCCTTGAAAGATAAAGTTATTGCTGCTTTGGGATGTTCGGGGTGCAAGTTAGAGATTGGTGAGTGAGTGGGGAAAATTGACTTGTTAGTCCTAGCCATGTATGATTTTGATTTGATAATTGGCATGGACTGTCTCACCAATCAACGAGCTAAAATGGACTGCTATCACAAGGCGATTCAGTTTGACCCGTTAGGGGGTAAGAGCTTCGAGTTTGTCGGAAATCGAGGTGGACCCTCGATTTCCTTAATCTCGTCGCCAGAAGCAGCTCATTTGTTAGACGAGGGTTGCCGAGGGTACTTAGCAACTGTCGTGGATACGACAATTGAGGAGCTAAAAATGGAAGATATTTCAGTGGTACAGGAGTTTCCAGATGTCTTTCCACAAGAATTGCCAAGGTTACCGCCAGAAAGAGAGATTGAATTTGTAATTGAGCTAGCACCAGGGACAGAACCGATCTCAAAGGCACCTTATCGAATGACGTTATCTGAGTTGAAGGAACTGAAGGTGCAGATGCAAGAATTACTAGATAAGGGATTTATTCCTCCTAGTGCATCACCTTGGGGAGCACCAGTTCTGTTTGTTAAGAAGAAAGACGGTTCATTGCGTTTGTGCATAGACTATCGGCAGCTCAATCAGATAACGATCAAGAACAAGTATCCATTGCCAATGATAGATGACTTGTTTGATCAACTACAAGGAGCATCAATATTCTTGAAGATCGACTTGAGAACAGGATATCATCAGCCGAGGATTAGGAATGAGGATATTCCTAAGTCGGCATTTCGTACCCGGTATGGTCATTACGAGTTTACAGTGATGTCGTTTGGGTTGACGAATGCTCCAGCTGCCTTTATGGGTTTGATGAACAGAGTGTTCAAGGAATATCTAGATTAGTTTGGGATCGTGTTCATTGATGACATCTTGGTCTACTCGAGAAGTGATAAAGAGCATGAGAATCATCTGAGAGTAGTATTCCAGACCTTAAGAACTCATCAGTTGTATGCTGAGTTTAGCAAATGCAAGTTTTGGTTGACTCGTGTTGCGTTCTTAGGCCATGTGATTTCCAGGGAAGGAATCTTGTGGCATCCTAGAATTTCTTGACAATCCTTAGAGGTGCTCTAATTCATGTCTTGCATTGAGATTTTGGCCAAGCTTTTGGTGGGTAATTATTTAATGGGAAAATTCTATTTTTGGCCATGTGAATTGTGAGTTGGAATTTATTAAATTAGGTCGCAAAGTTTTGTGAATTATAAATTTCAATTAGGTGTTTATATAATTAAGGATTAGGTGGATTATTAGGATGAGGATGGGCAGGACATTTAAAGGCTCAAACCAGCCCATTGCCTCACCCCATTCTCGGCCGGCCCATGAAGTCCAAGGAGGAGAGCTGCCGTTGGCCCATGGCTGGCCCAAGCCCATGAGGGGCTGTCGAAGTGCAAAGGAGGAGGGGATTCGGTTGCATGCCTCCCCCATTTGTCCCAAGGAGATGGCCATGTGTCCTCCATGCAAATGCTAATGATGGCTAATGATGGAGGGGAAGAAATTAGGGGAAGATGATGCCGGTTTAAGCGAGAGAGAGGGAGAGAGAGAGAGAGATAGTTCGTCCAAGAAAGAGAGAGAGGAGAGAAAGAGAAGGAAGAAAGGGAGAAAGGAAGAGAGGAAGGAGGAGGACCGTTCGACTGTCCACCGTGCGTCCGTCATCCGTCGCCGCCGTGTCCTGTCGCCGTTGTGCTCGTTGCTTGCTCGGTTTAGAGGCAAGTGGGATCCTTTATCTACTCTTGCATGTTGTGCCTAGTATGTGTGATTGAATGGTGATAAATTTCGGATGTCTAGGGTGTGAAAAGCTGAAGTTTTAAGAGTGGTGTTTTAGGCTAGTAAACTGTTCTTGAGAAAACAGCTCGATCTTGGATGTTCTAGTGGCTTGCATGTGATGTTAGAGTTGGATTTTGGCCTTGAATTCTAAATTAAAGTTGTTAAGGACTTCTTGGAGTATAACATACTCAAATTTGGGACAAAACGAACAAGTATAAGTGGGTGAAATATTTATTCTTTGGAAAGACTGAATCTGGAGATTTCGGTAACTACCTTTGATGAATGTATGGACTGTAAGGCTAAATTTTTGTTGAAATTTCACTCCTATTTCTTATCAAAATATGTAAAGGAAATAATGAGGTTTAACATATCAAAAAATTAGAGAAAACCGACAAGAATAGGTAGGTGAAATCATGGTTTTTCGAAGGTAGTGAGATCTGGAAATTTCGGTACTAGGAACAGAAGTTTTAACAACCTATATTAAATTACCTAGGACGAATATGACTTTGATTCCTTCATAAAAAATCTATCTTAGGGTCTTGAATACCACATAGTCTAATTTTATAATTTTTTAAGGTCATTTGGGTATTTAATCGGAAATGTTTCTAAAACCGTGTAATCTGATATGTTCGGACTTAGTCAGTTTCAATGCGTGGACTATATCATTATGTATGAGGTTCTTTCGGCAATCTGTTCTGCATGAAATATCTCTCTTTATGTCTTCCCTACAACATATTCAAATTTCGTATCTTTTTAAGTTCATGTGCCTATTTAACCAAAAATGTTTCAAAAACTGTGCAAGTTGGATTGTTAGAATAGTAATGCTGTGATGCTTGGTCTATACCGAATTGTATGAGGGTCTTTTGGTGTAGTGTTTTTCATGAAATATCTGCCTTTATGTCTTGACAATTACATGTTTGAATTTCATAATTTTAAAGTTATTTGGGTATTTAATTAAAATGTTTTCTAAAACTGTGCAAGCTGGATTGTGCGAATTTCAAAAGCTGTAATGCATTGACCTTGTTGCCATGTTTATATTGAGACATGAATTGTAAATATGAGTTATGATAAATGAGGATACCATCGGAGGGGTGAGCCGACGATGCCCCGGGAGTGTCGAGATGCCCAGAAAGGGGAGTGCCGGATGCTCGGGATGTGGGGGTACCGGATGTCCTCGAGAGTTTCAAGATGCCCGGGATGTGGGGGTGCCGAAAACCTCGGAGGTGTGTGCTGAGGGGATACCTCGTGATGCCAGTTGGGATGCAAGATGCCTGGAATGTGGGGGTGCTGAATGCCCGGTGGTGTGTGCCGGAGGTTCCTCGCGATGCCAGGTGGGGTGCAAGCAATAAAATGGGGGATGCAATCACTGGTCCCGGGAAAGAAAAATGTGGTGATCCAATTGAAAGATAAAAAGTTGAAATTGAATCATGCATGGTATGGTGACATGTATGCATGGCTGTATGATATGATGTGTATGAGTGCATGGAGTATGTGCACATGAGGCATGGATATGCATGAATGCTTGATGATAAGTGCATGGTTGTATATGCACCTATGGCATGATGGTATATGCATGAATGCTTGATGATGAGTGCGTGATGGTGTATGCACATATGGTATGATGACATATGCGTGTCTGCAAGGTAAGTTATGCTTGGATGCATGAATGATATGCACTCTACTATGATGTCATGATTGTTCTATTTGATACATTGAGTAGTTTAATGGATCTTTTACCTGCTGAATGGTTATACTCACCCCTTTGGAGACTAACATTTCAGATTAGAAAGATGCCTCTCCCTCCGGTCACGCGGGGTACCTTTTACGGCCTTCCATCTAATGTGGAGGTCGATTGTATGGAGCTTGATTGTGTCACCACCCCTGGTCTGACGTTTATACGGGTTCGTGTGCTGGTGATGTATGATGTGGGCCTGGCTGGGGGCCCGGTCATCCAGGAGTTCTTGTCGGTCCACGTCCGCCGTGACGGAGTGATGCGGGGGATGTTGCCGCTGCCACCGCCAGACGCACCGGGGTGGGTGTGATGGCCCGCGTGAAGAGTGGGGAGCTGACACTTTTTGAGGA
This sequence comes from Eucalyptus viminalis, assembly GCA_014182385.1. Classification (NCBI taxonomy): domain Eukaryota; kingdom Viridiplantae; phylum Streptophyta; class Magnoliopsida; order Myrtales; family Myrtaceae; genus Eucalyptus; species Eucalyptus viminalis. The sequence continues at coordinate 11,314,043 of CM024530.1, read as the reverse complement.
TAACCGACACTTGTAGATGGAGGGTTACACGTGATCGATATAGGGGGTCGAGATCTCTTTTGAGCTGCGGCCAAGTTTAGTTAAAAGTCTTGGCGTTTCTTTTTGGTTGTACCGACCCGAGAAATCCATCATGAAAATATATAAATAAAAGTGGCTCGGCTTCATCTTTTCTTATGGTGCATAGTTGGTGTGCATTGCATTATGGTTATTGGAGGAAGAAATGGTGAGACTTGTTTATGCTTCCGCTAATAAGTTGCGTTGGGACCATTTAAAAAAAAAATGCCTATGAACTACGATTCTTCCGCTAAAAGATGTAACTGGTATTCATTAGGTGGAGCGATAGGTACCTATGGCGACCTTAGGTGTTTGGGGGTGCCACAGCGTCGTTTTTGGTATCAGAGCAATGGTTATAGATTGGAGTGATAAGGAGCCTCATTTGGAAATTGAGGAACATGATGACAATGCACACCATAGGATATTAATTGAAATAGTTGGGTAACTTTGAATAACGGGTGATGAGTAATCACTCGTAGATCCCTAGTAGTTATTATGAGTTGCTTTTAGGTACCAGTAACATGGTTATGTTACTTATTTTTCCTTAGTTGCTGTTGTTTTTAATGAAGACATTGAGTCACAGATATTTCCTGAGGCAAATGCTTGGAAACTGCAGGAAAATCATGGTACGATATGGAAGTCATCATCCGTCGAGGGCTGAAGCCTCTGCAGCAAGGGCTGAACCTCGGATGGAAGATATCCTGTAGGCATTGGCCAATATAGGAAATCTAATGGAAAGACAAGCGCAACAACAACCCGAAGCAGAACGCCGTACTCATGGACTGGTGGAGCAATTTTTGAAGTTGAAACCACCTAAGTTAAGTGGAATAGGAAGTCTTGAGGAGGCGGAGCATTAGATTGATGGAATGGAACGAATTTTCCAGTTGTTGGACTGTAATGATGCAAAGGAGAAAATAACTTTGGCGAGTACCAGCGGAAAATGCAAAGTTTTGGTGGAGAGCTTCGAGGACATAATCTTCCCACCAGATATGTTGATGTTAGTGGGACGAGTTTGTCGAGCTTTCAATAGAAAGCATTTTTCTGACTGTGCTAAGGATAAGAAAATTACAGAATTTGTTCAGTTAAAAAAAAAAGGAGGCTGACCGGTGGATCAATGAGGCAAGATTTTTTTGAACTGTCTAGATATGCTCCTAGACTAATTGAGGATCAAGAAGAGAAAGCTAAGAGGTTTCTGAAAGGGTTGAGAAGCGATATCAAAGAAACAAGCGGTGCCTTTGAACATAAGAGATTATAATAAGATCTATGAAATGGCACGGTTGGTGGAGCAGGGAGTTAGTAAGGAAAGTCGGAGAATAAGAGACAATTGTCTTTTAGTGATGTGAGACGGGGTAAGAGACCCTATACAGGTCAAAGTCGACCGGGAGTCTAAGAAGAAGGGCAATTTCGGGAATTTTGGAAGAGCGGGGATGGCTGAATCTAGGGAAACACCTTATCGAAATGAAGAATGTCGAAAGTGTGATGGGTGACATGGCCAGGACCCTGAATGGACGAATGAGATGTTATGGTTGTGGAAAACAGGTCATCTTAAGAGAAACTGCCCATAAGAAAGGTCGCAAGTGAGTGTTGGCTCGGTGCGGCAGACACGGCTGGAGTCTGTTAGACCAAACCTACCAAGGAATCCTCAAAGACCACCAGCACAAGGAAGAGTATATGCGATCACCCAAGAGGAAGCGGAAGCTTCCAAGAATGTTATCTCAGGTACGATCCTTATAAATGATAAAAAGGCATATGCATTGTTTGATACGGGTGCTACGCATTCATTTGTGTCTGAAAGGTATAGACAGTTGAGTAAAATAGAAAATAAGTCTCTTGAGATGCCTCTTTGTGTTTCTACACCTTTAAAGAATGTGGTATTGTCTACGCTGGTGTGTGGAAATTGTAAGATAACAATGGGAGGAAAGGATATGGAAATAGACTTGGTAGTAATGGCTATGTATGATTTTGATGTTATCATAGGAATGGATTGGCTTCATAAGTATCGGGCCAAATGGATTGCTATAAAAAAGTGATTCAATTTATTTTACGTCGATCTAATTGTGAATTTTTGGGAGGTCGAGACCAACCTATCTATAGCACTTATTTCAGCAATAGAAGCACGTGCGTTACTTGACAAAGGATGTCAAGGGTGCCTGGCCATGGTTAATGATTATACTAGGAAGAGCCTAAGCTTATTGA